>CM077161.1:35265515-35412691 GCA_039583875.1 Platanthera guangdongensis
CCTTGGTTCAGCCATATACCGACTTACTCGGCCAACAACATAAGCGATATCCGTCCTTGTAAACGTCAGATAAATCAAGCTTCCATAAGAGCCCTGAACACCAAGGATCATGAATAACCCTTCCCTCGTCTCGTCGAAGCTTCAGCCCAGATTCTAGTGGAGTAAGCACTTCTTCCCTTCGCCCATGCCGAACCGCTTCACAATGCGATCAGCATACCCTTTCTGGCTAATGAGAACCCCGCACTCCTTCCTCTCCACTTCCAGACCAAGAAAGTGATGCAACTCTCCCAAGTCTTTCATCTTGAAGCGTATAGCAAGCTCAGCCCTGAGCCTTGCTACTTCCCCCTCCGATTTCCCTGTGATGATCATGTCCATCCACATACACAGACCAAGACATCGTAGCTCTCCCTTCTTTTGACGAACAAGCTTGAATCCGAGTTAGAAGCAAGGTATCCACAGAATTGCAAGTACTCTGCAATCTTCTCATACCACGCTCTAGGAGCTTGCTTCAACCCATAAGAGCCTTCCTGAGTTTGCAGACATAGTCCGATGCTTCTCAGAGACAAAACCAAGCGGCTGATCCATGAAGATTCCTTGTCAATCTCTCCGTAAAGAACAGTCATTCTCACATCGAGTCCACACAACCTCCATCCCTTGCTAGCAGCCAAGGCGATCACCACTCTTACAGAAGTCATCTTCGCAACTGACGAATGTCTCCTCATAGTCTTCTCCATACTGCTGTGAGAATCCTCTAGCGACCAGGCGAGCCTTGAACCGATCAATGCTCCCATCAGCCTTCTTCTTCAACTTATACACCCACTTGCAAGTAACCGAGTAAAGCCATCAACCTTGGGCACAAGGTCCCAGGTTTCATTCTTCTTCAAGCATCAATCTCTTCCTTCATGGCATCATCCCACTCCTTTACTCCAGTGGCCTCGTTGAAGTTTGCAGGCTCTCGCTCATCCAGAGGACCTGCAAAGAAGCAGGAGACAAAGCTCACTGCATTCCCATCACAGTACCGAGCCGGTGGCTTAACCACCCTCTTCGATCTCCGAAGAAACCGCTCCTTGCTCACGGCTTCCGTTGCTTCTTCGGCTCCACTCCTACCTGGGGCAAGCATTGAGCAGTGCTCCCCCTGCTTCCTGAGCTAGAAGGCTCAGCCTCGGAGTTCGAAGCAACAGGAGCTGCTGGTGAAACGCGCAAGCTCCTCTTCCAAGCCTTCAGCAGCCTCCACCGGTGCTTCATCAACCTTGCTACTTCCGTTAGCTCCACCGAGCCCCCTCCATATGACTCAGCTCGTCAAAGACAACGTCTCTTGACACCACGAACTTCTTCGTCACAGGGTCCATGCATTTCATCCCTTCTTCCGCTCATCATAGCCAACAAAGACAAGTATCCTCCTTGCCTTCGCATCCAGCTTTGTCCGTGAAGCATCCGGGACATGCACGTAGCAAGTTGAACCGAACACCCGAAGGTGTCCCAACACTCGGCTTCTCCTTCAGCAACAGCTCAACAGGAGTCTTCATGTTGATAGGGCTGAGTGGCATCCGGTTGATAACATAGGCAGCACAAGACATTCCCTCCGCCCAAAAGGACTTTGGGATATCTTTCGCATGAAGCCAGCATTTGCAGTCTCCGTCAAATGACGGATCTTTCGCTCCGCTACCCCATTTTTGTTGTGGAGTGTGGGCACAAGTTAAGCTCCCGTTGGATCCCGTGCTTCCTGCAGAAGTTAGAAAACTCGGAGGAGACAAACTCACCCCCCGTTATCAGTTCTAAGCTTCTTAATCCGCAAGCCAAGCCGCCTCTACCAACTCCTTTAAACTCCACAAACAAACGGAAGGCTTCGACTTCTCTTTTAAGAAGTACACCCAAGTATACCTTGAGTAGTCATCAACCAAGACAAGCATGTATCTATTCCTCCAAGGCTGGCAGTAACCTCGGTCCCATCAGGTCGCCATGAACACACTCCAGTGGCTTTCTTGCTCCTTGTTTGATTTATCAAACGAAGGCGATGTGCCTTACCGTATTGACAGCCAGCACAAACATGCCCATCACCAAAAGGAGAACAACTTCGGCAACCCCCTCACCAACTTCTACTCGTCATTGCCTTCAGCTTGTCCATGCCAACAGGCCCCAGCCTCTCATTCAGATAGCAGCGCTATCATTGCCCTCATTTCTATCAACATAAGCACTGGTGGAAAGAACAAATAAGTTCTTCACCCTCCTCCCAACATGATCAACATCAGCCTTTACCGCTGATACGTTGCGAAGGAACCTCACGTCTGTTGGCCCAAACAGAACGTGATACCCAGCGTCCCCCGCATGGTCACCGAGAAGAGGTTCTTCTTCATGCCCGGCACGTGATACACATTCCTTAACGTGAGTGGCCCCTGATCACTACCCAATGACACGACCCCCTCTTTCTCTACTGCATAACAGTAGAGTATCAGCAGTGATAATAGCTTCATTACCTGAGTAAGCCTGCATGGAGGTGAACTTCGATTTGTCTCCGGTGAGGTGATGACCACACCCGAGTCCACGATCCAACGCTGTTGAAGTCCTCAGCAGACAAGGCCCGGACACAAGTCCCGTCATGAAAAAGCTCTGCCTCATTCTGCTTCTTCACTTCTCGAGCAAGCTTCCTCCTTTCCCGCAGCATGCCAGGCTGCAGTTTGACCTTGCAGTCCCGCTTGAAGTGCCCTCGCTGATGACAACCGGTAGCACTTTAGATTCTTCTTTCCAGTCCTTAGGAGCATTGCTCCTCTCCGGCGGATATGAAGGTGAAGTCTCCTTCTCAACAGCGGCCTGCACCTTCTTCTTCTTCTTCTTCCCTTCCCATCCTTTCTTCTTGCCTGAGAAGAGAGCTTCGCTGCCTTCCTGATTCAGGTTCACTCCAGCCATCTGCCTTGCTAAGCTCTCCTTGCGAGCAAGCAGATTCTTCCAGCTCCAGCAATGACGGCTGAGTAGCCCACCCTGAACAGATGTAACAAAGGCCACATACTCCTTCCGCAAGCCGCGGATAATGTGCATTTTCATCTTTGCCTCAGAGATAGGCTCATCAGGATCCAGTGCCGACAGCTCAAGCACACAAGCTCTTCATCTTTAAGAAGTACTTGGAGATGGAAAGTCTCCCTGAGTTGCCCTGGCCAACTCATTCTCCAGGAACTGAAGCCGCGCCACATTCTTCCTATTGAACAACTCATCAATGGTTGTCCAAATATCAGCAGCCGACTCGCATCCAATGATGTGATCAAACAGTTCCGGAGACACATCTCTCTTCAGACGAACTCCGCCTTAGCATTTGTTCTTCTCCAGAGCCTAACCTGCTCAGCAGTACCAAAGCAGCAGTGACTTCCTGTCTATCGTCACCACCGACGACTTCCCACAGCTCCTCGCCAAGAAGATAACTCTTCATGCACGACTTCCACTTCTTGAAGTTAGTCGGCGTTAAGAGTTCAATGCCCAGACCTCTTGCAAAGCTCCCTTCCATTGCAGCAACACTATTGTCAACCTATCATCAGCTCCCGAGCACAATACAGGTTGATCACCACTCAATCACTGAGTAACAACACTGGCTGTCTTCCGCTCACGCAACTGAACCTCAGAAACCTCCCTCTGATACCATGTTAAATTTTCTCAACGTGGTCAGCAAGATAGCTCAAACGCCAATTAATATCTTCGGAACTATCCAGTTCTCACGTTGAACCAGCGGAACCAAGGAATAGAGGTAACAACCAACAAACAATGGAAGCACAAGCAGTCTTTTATTCATTCACTTCTTTACAATGCGAGGCATACATAGCGAGACATGATTTCGCCAGTATAACAGCTGAAAACAGAAAGCACCAAAAAACAAGCCGGGGCGGACAGCACCGGAGTCCGCCGAGACCGTGAGGTCGCCGAGGTCGCCGAGTCCGCTGAACTCGCCCAAGCTAAGCTGCAATCCGCCGAATAGACACGAGTCTGCCGAAGCCGCGAGGCCGGCGCGGACACACCGTTATTCGCCTCCTGCTGAACCTGAACTGAGGAACACCCCCTACCCGCCTGAAGCCGGCGGACAGGTTATTGAAGCTGGCAAAGTTGAAACAGAACTGACAAGCCGCAGAGCGACCTCCGCTGAGTCCGCAGAGACCGCACACTTCCAAGCACTTGACTGAAGTCACAGCCAAACTCCTGGCTCCTTGAAGCGATCCGCGCGACCTGCACACAGCAAAAACCGTCAGCCTGAAACAATCCGCGCGGACTGACAAACACAGACCGCAGCTCCTTTGCACACCCCAACTTACTCTGTTCACTCAAGTTACTTAGGTTATGCCAGGAGGTCCTATTTATAGGCAGGGTGAGGAGTGTGGTCACCGCCCAGGAGATAGCGACACCACCCCAGCCCGCGCGATAGCAAAAACACCGTCCGCTGAGTCCGCAAGGACTTAGCCGGATACCAAGGCAAACCGCCAGGAGCAAGGCAAACATTGGCGAACCCTCTCCAGTCCGCCCAAGCTATGCGGACAAGGCATCAGCCCCCAAAGCTCCAACCACTGCAAGACAGGAACCCCCTTCAATGACAGTCCGCACCAACCGAGGCAGTCCGCAAGACTCACACCTCAATCCGCCACAAGTCCACGACCAAAGGAAGATAACAACAGTCCGCCCGTCACAGCGGACTTGCGGATATCGCGGACACCATGGCCTTGGCACAAAGTGTGACCAAGTCCAAAACCATCGAGGCCAATGCGAGCATGGCGGACACAAACTCCCGTCCGCCAAACACCCTAGCACAGACCGCCATGAGTCCGCGAGCTCCTCGCACTTCTGTCCAACGCAGCAGCCAACCCCGGACTCCAAAACCAGTCCGCCAATCGATCTCCACAGCAAATCGCCTGCTGTGCCACCAGATCTCGACAAGGCCTCAGCCAGGCTCCAAGCCCAGTCCGCAACAGCCCATACCGCGGACACTCCAGTCCGCAAGCTTCCCGCGGATATGAGCCAACCCGCCTATCAGCACAAGCTTGCACCCGCGGCCACTGAGCAATGCAGCAGTCCGCAAGCCTCCATCCGCTCGGGCCGCTCCTTGGCAAAGCCAATCAGCAAACACCCTATCCGCAGAAACCAGGCCGCATAGTCCGCGGACTCCATGCAACAAGCCGCTCAGAAGACAGCCGGCTTTCCACTAGACCTTCCACCAGGCCGCACATCTCAGTCCGCCCAGTCCGCCTAGTCCGCCAAAACTGTCCGCCCCTGGCCGCCCGGCCTGTCCCGTCACCCACTTCCACTTCACAAATTTCAACAGCGGGATGCGGGAGGGGCGGGTAACGGGGGTTATTGCAGAATGAACAGTATTAATTTTTAGGATCTGGATAATGACAGGCCAGCAAGTGTAGATCCAACGGCCAGAAACAATTGTTTGGAGATTGGACGGTCCAGATGCATTTCATGGTGTGATTGGAGATATGTATATTGTATTATATAATAAAGATATATATATATATATATATATAAATACTTAAAATGAACATAAAAATACAAGATTAATATTCTGAATTTTATTTTGAAAAAAAAAATTGTAGCCGATTGCAGCTAAAATTAACAGCAGCAGCAGTCATGTAACAGCAGCTGCTGCAAATAACGCTTGTCTGAAGCATAACTGACCAAACATCACGTTTTTCAAAGGTGGAGAGTATTTTGTCAGTTTAATAATTTTTGGGTAAAAGCATTTCTTACCATCTTGAAATTTATATATGGATTCATAGGCTCTGCTTCTTTGACTATTTTTTTTCGTTGCCTTTTTTGAAAAACGCAATTGCTATTTTTCCTCATTTTTATAGGGAATTGATATACGCAAACCACTTTTCGCTATCCGTAAATATTTGATATTCGCAAACCACTGTTTTTCAATTAACTATCCGCAAACATAATTGTTATCCGCAAACCACTGTTTAAAAATTTGTTATCCGCAAACATAATTGTTAGGCGCAATAATGACACAACAAATACATAGATATTAATAAACTTCCCAAAATATCATCATAATGTAATTAATTTTAGTTTTTCTAAAGTCCATACGAACATAGTTAACATTCAAAAGAAATTATGATTGTAGTCTAATATGACATTGCTTCACACCGATGTTTTAGCCTGCAAAAATGAAGAAGATATCAATATTAATAGTTGCCTTGAAAAGAAGTCAAAAGAAGTCGTGACTAGCCTCTAAAGTTGTCTTGAAAATATTTAGCATTGTTTTTTGGCCTAATCTGTCACTATATTTTGTCAGTGTTTTTGCCTGCATATGGAGAAAAATTAATATTAATAGTTGTAACATTATCATTTGAAAAAAAAAATTTAAGTGAAATTGCATAAAAAATGTTTACATACCACTTTTCATTATCAATTATCCAATGTCAGTAATGTACTTGGTCCCGTTGCCGGCGGTGGTCCTTGCAACCGTTCGTTGTAATTCACTCTCCATTATAGGCAATATCGTGCTGTCGCGACGAAAGTTCGCATACGAGTCAGATTCGTCAACATGGAGCCCGACCACCACATTTGCATACATGGGTTCTCAGTCACCTTCTTCGACGCCTCCAAGCATGCAAGCCCATACTTATTATTTATTATATTTATATATATAAGTGTAAACATATATGTATGAATATATATATATACAGGCTGTACGGGCAAGTCATTTTGGTGGTCAAGATGGTCCCAAATTGAAAAGTGATCAACACGAAAGTTGTAGATCTCGGCGAGACGAACAACTTTCATGTTGACCACTTTTGATATGGAGCCGTCTTGGTCCTCGATTTGGGCCCCGAAATCGGGGGCGGCGGAACGGTTTACTGTAGCAGTTCCGCCGCCCCCGATTTCGGGGCCCAAATCGAGGTCCAAGACGGCTCCATATCAAAAAGTGGTCAACATGAATTTGTTCGTATCGCCGAGATCTACAACTTTCATGTTGATCACTTTTCTATTTGGGATCATCTTGACCCCCCAAAATGACTGCTGTTGGGTGGAGGTATATGCAAACCTTCGCCATCATTGTTTGCGGATATAAAAAAATAAAACCCTAAAAAACTACTTAACCCGGTTTGCGGATAGCGGGTGGAGGTTTGCGTATATCAATTCCCTTTTTATAGCCTCTCTTGGGAATCACCATCTCTCAAAATGACATTTCTCCGATTGTTATCACCCATAGAAACAGGCCAATAATTATAAAATGCAACTTAAACTACCATTTATTAATTTTGAATAATTTATGATATTGATTTTATATAAATTTGGTTGATAATTTTTTAAAGGACCTATTAAACGCAACGTAGTTTTTTGCTAGTCGCATCACTTTGTTGAAGGACTCATTTTTTTGAAAGATAAAAATACTCATACTTGTTAATCACGCCATAATTTTGTTAGACACCGTTTTAATAGAGAGAAGATCAGTTCTTATTGTACCTATTAGAGAAACAAAGTGTTTGTGGAAGTGCCACACATGTTGTCACCTTACGCAAGTTACTGATGCCCTAGGCCCCAGTAAGTGTTCAAAGAATCTCTTTTGTTTCCAACAATGCTCAAAGAATCTCAGAGAATTATATTTTGCATAAATATTAAGTCAATAATTTACTTTAATATTAGTTAGATACTGCATAAACTTTAAGTTTAATATGTTATATATATATTTGTTACTGAACATCAAAAGTATATTGGAAAATAAAATTTGTGCACAAAATCTTCCAGGAAATAATGTACTTATATATACGAGTATATTTGCATGAATTACTCCCGTGCTCGATGTGACAGTATCCTAACAGCGACTGTATCTCGGGTGAAACTCAGTCGCTCTCAGACGTTCGGTCAAATGGTAGCGCCCGATGCTCTCGGGAGGGCTTCACCCGCTTCTTGTTGGGCTACGCCTGTACTAAGCCTTGCTCGCCGATCGCACCCCACTGCCGCGACAAAAGTGCGGGCTGAGACATTCTCGCGACACTGGTGTGCAAGCGGCGAGCACTGCTTTGTGCGGGCGGAGCCCGCTAGGATGTGGGTGAAGCCCGCCGGAGAGCATTGAGCACTATCATTTGATCATGCATCTGAGAGCGGCTGAGTTTGGGCGGATGCATCATTGTTGCTGGTGTACTATCGTTGTAATTAGCATCAAGCACCGACTTAATGCATGCGATGATACTCGTATATATATAGATACAGATTATGATATTCATGCAAAAAATTTGAAGAGGTCTCGGTAAATTCCCTTTTATATAATGTGCATTATAATTACATTATAACATTTAAATTTAAGCAAAGATGTATGAAATCCCTATAATTTTCAAATGATCATTTGGAACACAATTTTTTTTCAAGAAAAAGCAATCTGAAATTCTATTTTGATATCTCATTTAAGACTTTGTTTGGCTTGTTTTGCTTTTTTGGCTTTAATGAGATTGGATAAAAATGTCACCGTCATTGAATGTATGTTTGTCATGATTGTGATTATGATTGCCATAAAAAAATTTAATTTGAATATAAAAGCGGATGAAATTAGGTCTTGCAAAAGTTGCCGATCAGTGATTCAGTTCAATTCAAAGCCAGCACCGGCGCATTAAGTTTTAAGTCGTTTTTGAGAGGTAAAAATGAAATTTATAAATTAGAAATGAAAGTTTAAATATATTGTTTAATTAAGTTTATAAAATTATTGTATATTATATATATATATCTATATTATATATACAAAGATATATTAATAACCAATCAGAATTTGTGGTACAACACCGATGATCGCCTAATCTATCTGGGTCGTCCGATCTGATGGGATCATAACATCTCAGCTGTTCGATCAAACAAACGAATTTGATTCATCCGTTTACATTTTTGTAGGTCTCATAAACCTAAAATACTAGGGTTTTCTAAACCTATAATTTTACTAGGGCTACTGTCCTACATTGATAAATTACTATTTACCCTATTATATATACAAAGATATATCAATAGCTAATCAAAATTTGTGGTGCAACATCGGTGATCGCCGAACATATCTGGATCGTTCAATCTTATTAGATCATAACAACTTGGTCGTTCTATCAAACAAATGAATTAGAATCATTTGTCTACATTTTTGTAGGTTTCCTAAATCTAGAATAGCAGGGTTTCCTAAACCTATAATTTTACTTGGGCTACTATTATACAATGAAAAGTTGTTATTTTACCCTATTATATATATAAAGATATATCAACAGTCAATCAAAATTTGTGGTGCAAACATGGTGATCGCCGAACATATCTGGATCTTCCAATCTGGTTAGATCATAACATTTAAGTCGTTCGATCAAACAAACGAATTAGAATAATCAGTATACATTTTTTTAGGTTTCTTAAACTTGGAATAGTAGGGTCTCCTAAACCTATAATTTTACTAGGGCTACTGCCATATAACGGGAAATTACTATTTTACCCTTCAATATTTTTTCTCTGATGGGGCTAAAAGTAAATCCCGCACTCTGCCATATAGATGACCCGCCCGATGATCTAGCCACACAAGATCTGAATAGCCAGCACGCTTTATGTTAATTTTCAAACATTCCTTTCCTCTCCGTTTATTTAAATCCTGTTAGGCATGTTAAACCAACAATATGAGACTAAATATTAGAAAGAATTAATAAAATAAAAATATATTAAAAATCGCGCCAGACGCCTTATCCATTCGGCCAAGAGCGCTTTTGCGTTTATGTTAAAAAGTTTATTTTATTTATTACTAGCGAGATATTTATATTTTTAAATTTTAGAGTTTTCCTTTTAACTTTTTAAATATAAAAAATAAATTAATAATTTTGTGATACAAAGAATATATAATAAAAATAATTACAGGATATAAAAAATATTAAGAAATGTTGGGGCGGGCGAAGCCTGTCCCCGTATTAATAAATCTCGTCACCCACACCTATTCCTCTTGACTCTCCCCTCATAGACTCTACATCACACGTCTGTTGAAATTGTTGAAGTGTAAGTGGCTGACCAGGCAGACCGCGCAGCCTGGGCGGACTGATGGTGCGGTCTGGGCGGCCTGTCGGTTGCGGCAGGGTTGTGGTGTTCAGACAGTTCGACAGATATTTGGCTGTTCCTTGGTGAAACTGGGCGGATAGGTGGTATATCCGCATAGATGTGTCGGTCTCCTTTTGTGTTCGCGGAGCCCGCTTGTTGCGGACTGCGTATGGTGAGCGTGAGATTTGCGTTCGCATGTGCTCTTGATGTCTGGTGAAATGGCGATAATGTTGGGTACATTGGAAAATGTGTACCAGATTTGAAGAAGCCTCACCTTACTCAATGATATGCATCAAGGTGTATTTGATGTTGTTTTGAATTTATATGTGCAGGTTAAGAAAATGCAAGAATGCAGAAAAAAGTTTCTAAGTACATGAGTCGACACCAGAAGAAGCTGTGTCGACACTTATGAAGTCTTGTGTCGACACTGGAGAAAAGCTGTGTCGACACTTGGAGTCAATTGTGTCGACACTTGAAAAGGCTGTGTCGACACCAGAAGAAACTGTGTCGACACACAGAGGCAGTGTCGACACACAGAGAGAGCTTTGTCGACATCAACTGTGTCGACACACAGAGGCAGTGTCGACACACAGAAGACTTTGTCGACATCAACTGTGTCGACACACAGGACTTGTGTCGACACATAGCAGAGTTTCAACAAAGTTGATTTTTGTAAAGAGAAAAGTGACTGTGTCGACACAACAGAACTACTGTCGACACATTCTACAGAAGGTGTGTTGAGAAGCAGTGTGAACACCAAGGGAGCTATGTCGACACCACCAAGGCTTCTGTCGACACTTAGTCTACTTGTGTCGACACATGATGAAGTTCGGTCTCGACACTTTGCTGACAGAGACTGAGTTTCAAAAAGTGACTGGAAGACTTGATAGCTACCATAACCAACCGGTCTACTGCAACTGTCAGTGCTGTCAGAAGTTTGTTAAAAAACCGGATCAGCCGGTTACCATGGAGAAAGTCTATATAAAGACATTCTCTATCAACAGAAGAGGCAATGATACAAGTGTTACACACATGAGATAGAAAACAAAACACGAAGAAGATTTTCAACAGAAGATCTAAGAAGACATTCTCAAGTGGTGATCTACTCAGAGTTTGTCAAGAGAATTAAAAGAAGAATTCAGAAGAATCTTCAGAAGAAGTTGGAGAGAGAGAGCTCCATCTATTCAAGTGAAGAAAGAGACTTACATCAACAAGTCTCTCAAGTGCAGAGTTTGAACCAGTCTGCCAAGAAGAATTCAGATTGATTTCTGAATTTCAAGATAGAAGTTGATTAAAGATCAACTTCAAAGGAGATCAACCCTACTGTGTTCATATTCAAGAAGTTTTGAATAAAGCTAAGTCAGGTCGATCTCTAACGTCAGATTCTTTCAAGAACTGATCAAGAAATTGTCCATCTTTTCTCTCACAATCAGGGTGGTGGTTAAATTTTAGATTCACATCTATTTTCTATAGGATATTTTTAAGATCTGAGTTGTAAGTCTGATTTATAAAGGCCGAGTTGTAGGAGATAAGTTCTCTGAGTGGTAGGCCTTGTTGAAGGCTGAGGTAGGGCTGTGAGCCTAAGTTGTAGGAGATTGTCATCTCTAAGTTGTAGGCCTTGTTGAAGGCTGAGGTAGGGCAAATTGCCTGAGCTGTAGGAGTGTGGACTCACTCTGAGTTGTAGGAACCTTGTTTGGGTTCTGAGCTATAAGATCTGAGGATCCGAGAAGAAGGAAAGAAGCTAGGCCGAATCTAGCACACTACTAGATAGGCGAAGGGGGAAAGTGGATGTACCCAGACCTTGGGGAACCACTATAAATCATTGTGCAATCTGTGATTGTGTGTGATATTATTAATTTTGTGCTGTGATATCTGTAGAACTATCTGTCTTTGTTAATTAACTGAATTAAAAGTTCTGCCTTATAAAAAAAAGGAATTACACTTATTCACCCCCCCCCCCTCTAGGTGTTTAGGAACCAATTCTTTCAAGTGGTATCAAAGCGAGGTTACTCAAAGAAAGACTTAACAGTCTGAGTAAGTTCTGTAAGGCAGAATTAAGAATAAAGAAGATGGGTTCAAGAGAAAACAATAAAGAACTTGGTTCAATGAAGTTGCCTATCTGCATGAAGGAAATCTTTGGAATTTGGAAGGAAATGGTCAGACTATTTATGGAGGCATCTGATCCTAGAATTTATATAACAGTTCAGGAAGGACCATATGTTCCAATGAAGGTATCTGTTCTTGATGCAAATCAAAGGACTCCTAAGGATTTTTCAGAAATGTCTAAGGATGAAATCATCTTGGCTACAATGGATAAAAGAGCACAGAATATTATAGTGAGTGTCATAGATGATTCAACTTTCCAGAATCTGATTCACTGCAAAACCTCCAAGGAGATGTGGGACACATTAGTTGTCTACATGGAAGGTTCTGAAGAGGTTAGGCAAGATAGAAAGTCCATGCTTAATCAAAAAATATGAGAGTTTCAGACAAGCAAAGTCTGATAGTATAACTGAATGTTATAAGAAGTTCTACAGAATTGTAAATGAACTGATGTCATATGGAAGAATTTTCATTACATATGAACTGAATGACAAATTTCTTAGGTCTTTGACTAAGGATTGAGATACAAAGATCTGTGTCATAAGGCAAGTGGGCAGACTGGCAGAGATTTCACCTCCAACATTATTTGGCAAATTGCTATCTTATGAGATGCAACTGATGGTCAGAAAGGAGGAATAGAAAAATACAAAGGTTGACTTTAGAGAAAAGTCAGTGTCCTTCAAGGTAGAACCCACAAGGAAGAATAGGAGGATGTCTCCATCTTCTCCTAAGAAAGATGCAGAAGTGATCTAAGAAAATTCTGATAATCACAGTTCAGACAGCAGTAGTTCAGATGAAGACTTTGCTGCTTTCACAAGGCAGTTTCAGAGATTCTTAAAGAATAAGAAGTGGAAATTTAAGTCATCCTCATCTTAGTCCAAGGATGACTATTATCAGAAGAGGAAATCATCCAGGAAGGACAGGAGTGGGACAAAGCCTAGCAAGTCAACTACATCAAAAATCGTTTGTTATTGCTGCAACAGACTTGGACATGTTGTGGCTGACTGTCCAGAAAAAAGGAAAGAGTCTACTGATAAAAAGAAGTCTCAGCACAAGAGAAAGAAGGAGAAATCCTTGGTAGCTAAGAAAGAGAAAATTTGGACAGATCAATCAACTTTAGAGTCTGAATCTGAGGTTGAGGTCTATATTGGTTTGTTTGCAACTGAAGAAGAGGATGAGTTCCTGAAATTACTAGACTCTATCTATGAGCAAGAAGACCATCAGTGCAAAGGACTGATGGCTATGTCTGAAGAAGACCAGTGTCAGGATCAACCTGACCCCAGTAAGGTAAAAAGTTCATCTATAGATTCTGATTACTTCACTGGGTCAGAATCAGATGCATCAGCATCAATAGATGTGGATGGGTCTGAATCTGAAAGAGATATTCATCAACTGATAGATGAATATGGAGATTTGTTGCAGGCACTCAAGAGAAGCAAAAACCTGGCCAAAAATCTGGCCAAGGAAATTGCAGCTCTTAAGTTGGCTGCATCTGATTCAGATAAGTTGCTGGATCAGAAGATGAATGAGATTGCCAGGCTGAAAAACATAACTGTTATTCAGATGGGTACAATCACATTCAAAACTGATCAGATCAAAAGTCTGGAAAACAGACTTCAGAAAGAGAAGGAGATAGTGGCTAGTTTCTCTAAGCCAAAATCTGTCCTACCCCTAATTGATGACTTTGTGTCTCAAAAGGGTAAGGCAGGATTAGGCTTTAAGGGAACTGCATGAGCTGCCCAGTTCAATAATAAGTATGAGTGCTGGTGCTGTGGCAAGATAGGCCATTATGCCTTAGACTGTTGGCACAATACCAGTGTCAAAAAGGATAGCAGTCTACCTGTTAGAAGAGCTACAGACAGATTTATCAAGTTCCAGGCTAACTTGAACCAAGGACCCAAAAGTTATTTGAGTTCTAAGGTTAAGTAATCTTTGTTGCAGGTGAGTCCAAGTTGTCATACCCCTGTATGGTAACTTAGACAGTGGATGTTCCAGGCACATGACTGGAACAAGAGGATTGTTGAAGGACTACTCACCAATACTGAATAGGCCTAAAGTAATATTTGGTGGTTCTGAAAAAGGAGTCATCAAAGGATTTGGTAACATCTCTACCAACTCAATCACTATCACTCAAGTGGCTTATATGAAGGGTTTGAAACACAACCTAATAAGCATAAGCCAGCTGAGTGATCTTGGATATAACATTTCATTTATCATGAATGGGTGTCATATCAAGAGATCTAGTGACCAAAAAAGTCATATTGACTGGCTATAGAAATAGAAATGTGTATTGCCTAAATTTTGAGTGTGAGAATAAAAATTCTCCCATTTGTCTTGTGGCTGATGAGAAAGCCTCTCATTGTGTCAAATGGCATAAGAGGCTAGCTCATCTTAATTACAAGACTATTGGCAACTCTTTAGTAAAGAGTTAGTGAGGAATGATCCTCAAGTTATGTGCTATAAGGATGGGATATGCTCAGCTTGTCAAAAAGGCAAGCAGACCAGATCCTACTTTCATAGCCTAGAAACCAAAGATTCAGTGAGGTGCTTATACCTCTTGCATATGGATTTATTTGGTCCTATGCCAGTTCATAGTCTAGGTAGGAAGGTCTACACTTTTGTGGTAGTAGATGACTATTCTAGATTTTCATGGGTATTCTTTCTGAGGCAGAAATCTGAAACTCCAAATGTCTTCTGCAATTTTGTCAAACAAATTCAGAATGAATTAGATAGTTCAGTGGTCAAAATCAGAAGTCACCATGCAACTGAATTCCAATCTGAAAGTATGACAAGGTTGTGTGAAGAATTTGGGATTCATCAGGAATTCTCCTCACTTAGAACACCTCAGCAAAATGGCATTGCTGAAAGAAAAAATAGGACATTGATTGAGGCTGGAAGAACACAATTGAGTGACACTACTCTCCCAGAATATTTCTGGGCTGAGGAAGTAAACACTGCATGTCATGTGCTCAATAGGGCTTTCATCACCAAAAGCCATAAAAAGACACCCTATGATGTTATGAAGAGCAGAAAACCAAACTTATCATATTTTAGGATCTTTGGTTGCAAGTGCTATGTGCTTAACAATGACAAGTCTCACCTAACTAAGTTTGCTGCCAAATCCCAAGATGGGATATTTGTTGGGTACAACAACAATAGTAAGGCTTATATGGTCTACAATTTGGCTACTCGAGTTGTAGAAGAGTCTGTTCATGTCATATTTGATGAATCTAGACTTATTAACAGTGAGTTGCCTAGTAGTTCTTGTAGCTCCACAGGTATACAGCAGAAGATGGGCCAGCTTACTATCAGAGAAGATCCAACTGCAAAGCAGGATGAGGAAAATGGTAGTTGATGTCTAGGGGGAGTACAAGATACTCAAGAGGAAAATGAAGACCATGAGGTGCAGCATAATGAAGAGATTGAAGAAGGTCAAACTGTTGATAGATTACCTCCAGCAGTTAGACAGTTAAAGGATCATCCTGCACACCAAATCATTGGTGATCTAAGACATGGAGTACAAAAAAGGAGCAGGAACTTAAATCCAGTTCTTTGCTCAAGCTTCTTATCTCAACTAGAACCCAAGAGATTTGAAGAAGCTATTCAAGACCCACAATGGATTGATGCTATGTAGGAGGAGTTAAATTAATTCAGAAGGTGCAAGGTCTGGGAGTTGGTTCCAAGACCAAAGGGCAACAATGTCATAGGGACAAAGTGGATTTATAGAAACAAGCTTGATGAGAGTGGGATCATAGTGAAGAACAAGGCAAGAATAGTTGCCAAAGGATACAGACAGGAAGAGGGCATAGACTTTGATCAGACTTTTGCTCCAGTGGCAAGATTGGAAGCAATCAGGCTATTCCTAGCCTATGCAGCATATCAAGGCTTCAAAGTGTTCCAAATGGATGTTAAGTCAGCATTCTTAAATGGAGACTTAAAAGAGGAGGTCTATGTAGAACAGCCCTCAGGTTTTGTTGATCCACTCAAACCTAATTATGTTTATAGACTTAGGAAAGCTTTATATGGGTTGAAACAAGCCCCAAGGGCTTGGTATGAAACCCTGTCTAATTTCCTCATTGAGAATAAATTCTCAAGGGGGAAAATAGACAAGACTTTATTCCTTAGAGAATCCAAAGGAAAGATCATCCTAGTCCAAATATATGTTGATGACATAATATTTGGTTCTACTGAAAATAACCTTTGTAGAAAGTTTGCAAAACTTATGCAAGGGAAATTTGAAATGAGCAGTATGAGAGAACTTAAGTTCTTCTTGGGTCTCCAAGTAAGACAGACTGATGATGGCTTGTCCATATCCCAGTCTAAGTTCACCCATGAGTTAATTAAGAAGTATGGTATGGAGTCATCCACTACCATGAGAACTCCAATGAGGACAAGTATGTCTCTAAGCAAAGATGATGCAGGGAAACCTGTAGATGAATCTTTATATAGAGGGATAGTTGGCTCCCTCCTTTATCTGACTGCTAGTAGACCAGATATCATGTATGCTACATGTGTCTGTGCTAGGTACCAATCCTGCCCTAAAGAATCACATTATACTGCTGTCAAAAGAATTTTGAGATATCTTAAGGCCACATCTAATCTAGGCCTTTGGTATCCTAGGAATAGAGATTTTCTACTAATGGGCTATTCAGATGCAAACTTTGCAGGTTGCAAAGTAGATAGGAAAAGCACAATAGGCACCTGTCAATTTCTAGGAGGAAGACTGGTGTCATGGAGCTGTAAGAAGCAGACTAGTGTGGCAATTTCCACGGCTGAGTCTGAGTATGTTGCTGCAGGAAGTTGCTGTGCACAACTGTTGTGGATTCAGCATCAGTTAGAAGATTATGGTATTCAGGTAAGTAGAACTCCATTATTATGTGATTCTACTAGTGATATTTCTATTGCTCATAATCTTGTTTCTCATAGTAGAACTAAGAATATAGAAATAAAATACCATTTTCTTAGAGATCATGTAGAAAAAGAAGATATTTCTTTAGAATTTGTTAACACTGATTTACAAATTGCTGACATGTTCACAAAGCCTTTAGATGAAACTAAATTCAATAATTTCAAAATTAAATTAGGAATGTTGAACATAATTTAGTTTAACAAATTTTGGCTAAGTAAAATTGTGTCGACACAAAAAGTTATCTGTGTCGACACATAGTAGTTAGTGTCGACACTTCAGAGAAGTAGTGTCGACACATCCATAAGTGGTGTCGATACTTAGAATCAACACACAGATTTCGTCGAGTGCAGAATCTACTGATCGTCGAGTGCAGAATTGACACAGATTTCATCGAGCGTAGAATCAACTGATCGTCGAGCGCAGAATGGACACATATCGTCGAGCATAGATTCATCAATACTTCGTCGAGCTCAAATCGTCGACTTCACGGGCTCTTTGTCGAACTCGACCAAGACAAATAGAATTGTTGTCGACACATAGAAGTCAACACTCAGTCGAGACATTAGAAGTCTGTGTCGACACATTTCAACTGTGTCGACACATTAAGAGAATTTTGACGTGACTTTGGACCTTCATTATTTAGAAGGGTATAAATAGGTCAACAACATATTCTTTCGACACACTCTCCTTATTTTCGACACCAAAACCTTGTGTCGACAACTTCTCTCTTCTCAATCCAACATTTCTCTCAACCCCAATGGCGACAAAGCTTGAAGATAACATCAACGAAGGCTATGAGCTGGTTCGCAATGCCTTTGATAATGCGGAACCCGAGATTAAAACATTAGTAACCCTAATTGCATAAAATGGGTTGGAATTTCTAGTATCTGAACCTACAAAGATATGGAAGAAAGAAATACTGGAATTCTTTGACGCAACTACTTTAGATTCGACTGGACTTAAGATCAAATCTACTGTTCAAGGAGCTAAAGTTAAACTTACCTTGAAGAGCTTGAGGAAAACTCTTCATCTGCCCAGAACTCAAGAAGAAGTAGAAGTTCCCTCTACCAAGACTAGGGAAGCACTTCAGTGTTGTGGATTGGATCCCACCATGAAGATTGGATCTACAATGAACAGGAAAGGGATGAATCTGCAATGAAAATTCCTTTCTGAAGTGGTTGGAAAGGTCATTCTCTGCAAGCCAGGGGGACATGATAGGGCTTCAGTCTATATGTTCAGCCTGATGACCAGGATTATCTTCATATTGAACACAGATTGGTCTGCAGTAATCTTTAGAAAGATTAAGGAAGGCATAAAGAAGCCAAATCTGGGTAGAATTATGAGTCTATACTTGGCTGGAACAATTCCAGAATTAATGGAACAGACTGCTGGTTCTAAGATCAACCACATGAGAAGAATGGATATCAGTATAATCTCCAGATGGGACAGAGTCCTAACAAAGGACATGCCTGATGAAGAGAGGCCAGAGATTCCTGAAAAATCTCCTGCACAAGAAATTACAGATGGTGCTCAGGTGCAGGGGGAGCCTCATCTTGAGGAAGAGCCAACACACTTGGAAAGTGAAATGGCTACACAAACTATACTTGCGGTAATCCATGAAGTCAATCAATCAATTTTCAATAATGAGGATGAATCACTAACTGTACCTTTGGTTGATGTTGACCAGACAACTCACCTCAACACTCAAGCACAGGATGTTATCATGGAGGATACATCTACAGCTGCTGATGCTCCAGAGATAAGAGTATCTCCAGTTCATACTCAACAAGAGTTTACCCTAGAAGAGTTGTTCACTGATATGGAGCAAGGGACTCAGGGGGAGAAAGCAAGAACTGAGGGGGAGAAAGCTAACATTGAGGGGGAGCAACCTAGGACTGAACAAGAATTGTCTCCTAGTCCTAAGGAAAGAGTTGATATTGCAAGTACCTCAACTTCTGAAGATGAAGTAGAAATTCAAACCAAAAAGAGAAAGCTGATAGTTTTCAAAAGGAGAAGCCAAAGCTATAAAAGGGCATTGCAAACTGCTCCACAACCTGCACCTGCCCATGATTATAGCTCTTTGTTGGTATCCTTGCAAGTAAAGTTGGATGAACAAAGGATAGCCATGGAGAAATATATGGATGAGACCCATAAAGATCTGCAATTCTCCTTGGCACAAGATATCAAATCCATAAGATTTGAAGTAAATCAGAACAAGAAGGAAATGACAGATTGTTTCCACAAAGGTGGCAATGCTGTAGTATATCTTGCAAAACAACAAGTAGGCATAAAGACTCAAGTTGATGATATAGCTGTCAACCAAGGCTATGTCCTTGAAAATCAACTAAGGATGAATGACAATCTGACTGAATCACATAATGTGATTGTTACAGAGTTAAAGAATACTGCTACTGCCAGACAGAGGCAAGTGCTAAAGCCAAGTCAGATTTTGACAAACAATTACAGGCAGAACTAGCTGCTGTCCAAACAGCTATTAAGACTTCACAAAAGATCATTTCTGATCAGCTACTGAAAATAAAGTCATTTTATAAAGACGGTGTTAATTATCTAGATGAACAAGTAAGATTTTAGAAAGATGACCTCAGAGATCATATTGAAAGATAAGTCATAAAGTGGGAGAGAGTGTTAGTCAAAGCAGGCTCAGATCATGCTAAATGGATATCTAATAGCATCAGAGCCACCCTTGGATATCCACCACTCTGTGATGATGATAATGTAGCTGAGTCAGGTGTGCAACCTGCTTATTTAGAAGGTGATCAACCTGAAGTTGCTCAGGTTATTTACCCTCCAGCAGATTTTGATATGATTCAGCAAGAAGTACAGTCTATGTACAGCCCTCCAGAGGGTACTAAAAATGTTATCCTTGAGAAGGTAGAAATGTCAGAGGCAGCTGTGAATAAGGAGCAAGAAGCTAAACTTTCAAAGAAAAGATTCAGAGAACAGGCAGAGTTGAAGCCTGATTTTGAGCAGTGGAGTCCAACTTCCAGGAATATTATCTTGACTGCCTGGAAAGCTGTAAAAGACAAGACCCATGACAGGGACAAATGGTATACTGAGCAAGAATGGCAAAAGCATGAAGCTAGGCAGGAAGCCATTTTGCAATATAGAAGAAAGGCAAAAGCAGGGAAGCTACCTCCTAATGCTCAGGAGCCTAGCAAGTATTTCCCAAAGCCTTTTCACTATTTTGAAAGGCAAAGAATAAGGGCTGAAGAACAAAAGAAGAAAGATCTGAAGGGCAAGAAGTCAGCTGAAGATACTGATGCTCCAGTACAAGACAAGATCCAATCAGGCAAAGGAATAGTCATCAAGGGGCCTGAGCAGCCTTAGGATAGATTTACTAGATTTTACAACATTGTAATCTTTAGTGTTAAAAATCTATGTAAACTATTGAGAAACTTTTGAAAGTTTAAACAAAACAATGATTAATGCTAATTATGTTTGCATCATTATTCTGTGATGTCATTTTATACATATTTTGTTTATATGTTACCTTGTCATATAATGTTTTTATACATCATAATGTGTGTTTATTATGAATGGTGTATATCATTGACTAAGAGTTATGACTTCTCCAAATAGGGGGAGATTGTTGGGTACATTGGAAAATGTGTACCGGATTTGAAGAAGCATCACCTTACTCAAAGATATGCATCAAGGTGTATTTGATGTTGTTTTGAGTTTATATGTGCAGGTTAAGAAAATGCAAGAATGCAGAAAATAGTTTCTAAGTCCATGAGTCAACACCAGAAGAAGTTGTGTCGACACTTATGAAGGCTTGTGTCGACACTGTAGAAAAGCTGTATCGACACTTGGAGTCAATTGTGTCGACACCAGAAGAAACTGTGTCGACACACAGAGGCAGTGTCGACACACAGAGAAAGCTTTGTCGACATTAACTGTGTCGACACACAGAGGCAGTGTCGACACAAGAAGACTTTGTCGACATCAACTGTGTCGACACACAGGACTTGTGTCGACACATAGCAGAGTTTCAACAAAGTTGATTTTTGTAAAGAGAAAAGTGACTGTGTCGACATAACAGAACTAGTGTCGACATATTCTACAGATGCTATGTCGAGAAGCAGTGTCAACACCAAGGGAGTTGTGTCGACACCACCAAGGCTTGTGTCGACACGTAGTCTACTTGTGTCGACACATGATGAAGTTCAGTCTCGACACTTTGCTGACAGAGACAGAGTTTCAAGAAATGACTGGAAGACTTGACAGCTTCCATAACCAACAGGTCTACTGCAACTGTCAGTGTTGTCAGAAGTTTGTTAAAAACCGGATCAACCGGTTACCATGGAGAAAGTCTATATAAAGACATTCTCTATCAACAGAAGAGGCAATGATACAAGTGTTACACACATGAGATAGAAAACAAAACACGAAGAAGATTTTCAACAGAAGATCTAAGAATACATTCTCAAGTGGTGATCTACTCAGAGTTTATCAAGAGAATTAAAAGAAGAATTCAGAAGAATCTTCAGAAGAAGTTGGAGAGAGAGAGCTCCATCTATTCAAATGAAGAAAGGGACTTACATCAACAAGTCTCTCAAGTGCAGAGTTTGAACTAGTCTGCCAAGAATAATTCAGATTGATTTCTGAATTTCAAGATAGAAGCTGATTAAAGATCAACTTCAAAGGAGATCAACCCTACTGTGTTCAGATTCAAGAAGCTTTGAAGAAAGCTAAGTCAGGTCGATCTCTAACGTCAGATTCTTTCAAGAACTGATCAAGAAACTGTCCATACTTTCTCTCTCAACCAGGGTGGTGGTTAAATTTTAGATTCACATCTATTTTCTGTAGGATCTTTTTAAGATCTGAGTTGTAAGCCTGATTTATAAATGCTGAGTTGTAGGAGATAAGTTCTCTGAGTGGTAGGCCTTGTTGAAGGCTGAGGTAGGCTGTGAGCCTGAGTTGTAGGAGATTATCATCTCTGAGTTGTCGGCCTTGTTGAAGGCTGAGGTAGGGCAGATTGCCTGAGCTGTAGAAGTGTGGACTCACTCTGAGTTGTAGGAACCTTTTTTGGGTTCTGAGCTGTAAGATCTGAGGATCTGAGAAGAAGGAAAGAAGTTAGGCCGAATCTAGCACACTGCTAGATAGGCGAAGGGGGAAAGTGGATGTGCCCAGACCTTGGGGAACCACTATAAATCAGTGTGCAATCTGTGATTGTGTGTGGTATTATTAATTCTGTGATGTGATAGCTGTAGAACTATCCGTCTTTGTTAATTAACTGAATTAAAAGTTTTGCCTTAGAAGAAAAAGGAATTATACCTATTCACCCCCTCCCCTCTAGGTGTTTAGGAACCAAATTTTCAGATAACCATGTTCATGGTTGGCCGACAGTATTGGTAGCTGGCGGTCTGACTTCTTGTCCGCCGTGCTCGCGTCAAGTTTTTGGTGGGTTGCTGGACTTGGTTACAATCTGTGACAAGTCCAGTGTATTCGCAGAGTCAACCAAGTCCGCGTGTTGACCGGGCGATCTGTGCCTGTTTGTTGTGGACTTGTGTCGCAGACTAGTGCTGTGTCAGCGTGTTGTGTTGTGTGCTGACTGGTGCGGTGTCCGCCAGATAGCGGAATGGCTTCCTGTCTTGGCGAACTAGGTTGTCTGTTGCGAGCAGGAGTGGTGTCCGCAGCTGTTGCAGACTGGTCTTTGTCCAGGAGCGCTGTAAGCGGATTGGCTTGTCGACCGACCATGTCCATGCAGACTGGGCGGACTGGTGAAGGCTGTTTGCGGGCTGGGGGAGGTGTTCCTATCAGCTAGGGCGGTGACCATATTTCTCTCCGTGCCTATAAATAGGACCCCCCGTTGACAACATAATCATCGAAGAATAGTAAGCACAACTCGTGTTGGAATCTGCGGGCTGATTTTTTCTGACCGCGCGGCTTGCTGAAGTAACTTATCTGTGAAGGTTGTGCGAACAGGACCAAGCAGCTCTTCTTCTAGCTGGCGACTTGGGGCAGTACGCGGATAGCAATCTGTGGAGAACAGAAGTTCTGAAGTGGCGGTCAGATTCTGAAGGGTGCGGACTGTGTTCGTGCTCGAGCGGCTAGTGCAGTGTGCTGGTCTCGGCGGTCTGACGAACAGCAGTCGCAGTCTGTGGCAGTCTCGACGGACTAAATTCCCAGGCCGCATTTATCTTCATGTTTGTTCTATTCTGTTGTTTTACATACTGGCGAAATCATGTCTCTCCATGCATGTATCGCTTTGTAAAGGAGACTGATATCATCAATAAAGAACTATGTTTGTTGTTGTGATCTAACTTTTAGTTGATACAACTCCTGCTCATTTCAAGATCCAAAAAATTTTAAGTCTATAGCATGTGCTCTATCTTCCTCTTTATCTCCCTCTTTCTCACTCTACCATGGTTTCAGTTTATTATTTAAGGCTTTGTTTGTAAGAGAAAAGGTAGCTGATAAATGGAAGTCGCGGGAGCAACGAGCAGGTGACGAGTAAGAAAGTCGGACTAAGAAGGAAACACGAAGGAACTGGAGAGAAAAGAGAAAGAGATAGACTCGAGGGATAGTGAGAGAGAGATAGACTCGAGAGATAGTGAGAGAGGCAGGGGAAGGGAGAGATAGAGAGAGACATGTAAAGGAGAAAATAGTATTCCATGCATGGGTGTGTATAACTTTTCTATACACACCTGTGTATAGAATCCGCGTTCATGAAAATTACACAGCTTTTGGTACAGTATGTATAAGTCAATATTTGACTGTTATACATTATTTATTATATTTACAAATTTGCTATAATGATTGGATGACTCTAGAAAACAGCAATCTTAAGGCAAAATTTTGTGTACATGTGGTGTATCATGCTTATGGTCCATAAATAAATACCCCTTCCCTACATAATTACGGAAATATCTCTTCCCTAATTTTTCATTTTCGCACCCTAACGTTTCGCCAGGAGCCCGCCCAAACGTCGCGCCTCTTCCTTTCCGAAACGGACGCCGGAAACGCCTCTTCTTCTTTGTTTGCGCCTCTGCCCTAGCTGCACCTCCCGTATTTCTCCAATCGCAATTTTTGCGATAGTGGGTGTAAGTGACATCTCCAATCCACATTGTTCTCGCGCTTCTTCATTGCCCAAACGAAGAACGAAGACCTAGAGCTACCTTCTCGTCTTTCTTCTGTTGTCGTTACTGCGATCCAGGGCGTCTTTATTCGCCATTACTACCTTCCAACTCCAAACGAACCCTCTTTTGGTTTAAGAAGGTAGAAAATCTTAATCCCAATACACTGAAATTTAGAGTTTATGTTTCACTTCAAATGAAAGTTGTTTGGTGAAATTTTCCAATTGTAAGTTATTGTTTCTCTTGCAAATTAGATATAGTTGTGGGCTTATTAATGTATGTATTGTTTGCAGTCGTAAAGTGTGTTGAAATTGCAGTCCACATTGTATGAAGATAAATAATCCTCTTTGAAATTACAGTCGTTATTCTTGTCCAAATTAGAGCCACCTTCTCTTCATTTTGAAATTGTAGTCCAAATTGAAATTGTAACGACTCCATCCGTTCACATAGCATATAATAGAAGGTCCAGCCGGGGCCCCACACCATATGCCACAAAATAGGGGGCGAGGTTACAGGTTAATACCAATTCATAATCGCATCCTAACACAGAGCATTCTAGCGGAAGCTTTTAATAATAATACTGAACTCAAAGCAGGAATGTCCACTAATATAAACAATCACATTTATATAGGAATGTACAACAAATACAATAACATTTGGCCTTAAGGCCTTACAGTTCCTCTTTACAAGCGTGGACTCCATACATCGGCACGCAGGCCGGCCACACATGAACACAACACAAAAAGACTTTGCTTATCCTTCAAGGACTAGCAGCAGCAGCAGGGACTTCAGCCATTATATTTCTCGCTCGGCTCTCCAGCACCTGCACAGGGACAACCCACCAAGTGGTGGAAAACAAGGAAACGGTCAGCATTCAGCTGACCAATTTATAACGACCATACCCCTTTCCCGGGGCAGTTGTATTCCTTCCCTGCATGTATAGCAATTCACAAGCAGAAATCTCACACAATGTGCACTCACGCACAATCCACATATCACAAACGTCTCCAGCACGGCCCGACGCTCCGTGCACTCAGGGCACATTCTTGGTGTACCGGATATACCAGTTGCCCACCGCCATTCAAGGCCCGAAGCACAACGGCAAACTTGAGCATTTTGCTTCATGGCTTTCAGTCGAAGACTTTAGTCTTAGTATAACGACCCGGGATTAACCCGTAGCCCCCCATGGCATCGTGGCGCGCAGGCCTAAGCCTATCGTAATATTGTAACGACCGGGGATTGGCCCATAGCCCACCATATGATCGCTACCGAGTGGCGTGCAGGTCTAAGGCTTCTGCCGAGTTCCATGCGCCCAGGCACTCATGGCAAACAACCATAATGCGGATACAGTTCATCCTTTGCCCATTGCTCAAATCGTTAGTTCAATGGTAAGACTAACGCGGGTCGGCATCCCCTTGTCCGTTCGGCATGCAGCCTTTTGAAGAGCTCATCAAGCTCATAAATAGCCATACTGTCCTCGAAGGACTGACTTTGCAATCACAGGTTAGCTAGGAGATATTGCCAGCGACACTCACGATCGCCCGACGTTAGCGACATAACTCACTTTCCATCCCTAGCACTAACCCTATCCTTCATAGCATACAACACAAGCACTTAGCGGGTATTTTCCTGGACTTTCACTCCAGTACTTCCTGCTACTATCCTTCACAGGCACAACCCACCGAATCTGCAACCATATACATTTATACGCGGAGTCTTCTCCGGTGTGCAAAAGAAAACATCACCAATCCAGACCAACCTGTCCAGATGGGCTTCACACAGTATGCCTATTCCGTACTTCATATTTCCGGATCTACATGCAAGACTATTGGAGATTCCAAGAATCAACCCAAAGGAAATCCCTCTGCAATCCACCCTCTCGTGGGGGACATCCATGCACATGCCAAAAAGAAGGACTTCACATGTCCCAGAAGGAAGATCGTTACCCTTGACGACCTCTTTGGAGCCATGGAAATCTAACTAGTTGGAAAGCACCGCAATGGCCTTACCTCCACAAATCTAGCCTCGGATCTCTATTCGGAACTCTGAAGCTCCACCGGCGGCCGGATCCTCTCTCCTCCTCCTCCTTGCTCTCCCTTCTCTCTATCTCTTTTAGAAAGAGAAATAGCCATGATGAATGAGAGTTGATCTCTCCTCTCCCAGCCTTAAAGGAGCAGGGGGAAACCTGGATCGTTAGATCCTGCTTGGAGGGAATGAACGGCCACAAATTGCCCTAAAAATGTCTATTTTTGACTGAACACGACCTGTGACACGCCCGTGTCACAGGCCATGTACCTTAAGCGGCACACAACCGACTTAACCCGAATAGGACACAGCCATGTGACACGCCCGTGTCACAGGTCGTGTGCCCGGACACAGCTTCAGACACGCCTGTATCTATCCCGTGTTCATCAAACCTCACATCCCTGGCCAAATCTAGAGGACACGACCATGTGACATGCCTGTGTCACAGGCCATGTTCCTAACTCGATTTTCCTGGCCAAATCCAAGGAAGGACACGACCATGTGACACCCCCGTGTCACAGGCCGTGTGCCCAACTCGACTCACCTCTTGAGAAGCGTCGAGTGCATTTCATCGAGTGGAATTCGTCGACCCAGAGGAGGACATTACCTCGGACACGCCCATGTCACAGGCCATGTTCCCTCTCGAGAACTCGTCGAGTGCATTTCGTCGAGCACTCGACAGGCTGCTCAACCATACAGAGTAGGACACGGCCTGGGACACGCCCGTGTCCCAGGCCGTGTTGCCCAGCATTAGCTCAATTTTGGAATTTGTGGTGTTACAACCTTCCCCTCCTTACAAGAAATTTCGTCCCAAAATTTACACACAGTAAGGAAACAAAAAGCAAGATGTTATAACTCCATAAAAGTTTGATACACCTTTACACGCACTGCACAACAGTTTAAACAAATAGCTCGGGAAATTCAGCTCGCATGATCTGCTCTCGCTCCCATGTTAGCTCCTCACAACCACAATTGTCCCACCGGACTTTGACCATCCCGATTGTCTTGTTCCGCAACTGTTTATCGGCTCTATTCTCGATCCGAATGGTCCTAACCTTTGTCGTTAGCCCATATTCAACCGGTGCGTGATCACTCGCAATTACTTGAGCTTGATCTTTGACGAATTTCCGAAGCACAGATATGTGAAACACATCATGTAATCCACTCAATTTTGCCGAAAGAGCTAGCCGATAGGTAGCTTCCCCAACTCGCTCCACCACTTCAAACGGACCAAGATATCTCAAACTTAACTTTTTCAGACGCCGAATCCTGGACACGCCTTTGAAGGGTTTAATCTTCAAATATACCCAATCGCCCACCGCGAACTCCACGTTTCGATGCTTGGTTTGTAGTATTTTGCTTGACGATCCTAGGCTATCAGTAGCCTTTCCCGAATAGAGCGTATCGTTGAGTTAGCTTCTTCGACTTCTTTACGCTTATATAGTTTGGATTCACCTGCTTCTGCCCAAGCTAACGGTGTACGACACTTACGACCATACAAAGCTTCAAACGGTGTCATACCGATGCTCGCTTGGTAGCTATTTTTGTAGGCAAACTCCACTATATAGAGATGATCTTCCCATCTCTTACCAAAATCCAGGGCGCACATTTAGAGCATATCCTTCATTATTCTGTTGGTCCTCTCAGTCTGGCCATCCGTTTGGGGATGAAAGGTTGTACTAAACGTTTACTTTGTTCCCAACAATTGATGGATTAGCCTCCAATCGTTTGATGTGAATCGTCCATCACGGTCACTCACGATGCTACGGGGAACACCGTACAATCGTACAATCTGCTGCACATAGAGTTTTGCCAAACTTTCCACTGAATTGCCCCGCCTGTTCAGAAGGAAGTGAGCCACTTTAGTCAACCGGTCTACAATCACCCAGATTGAATCATTACCGCGTTGAGACCTCGGCAACCCGTGCACGAAATCCATTAAAATATCATCAAACTTCCATTCCGGAATAGGTAACGACTTTAAGAAACCTCCGGGCTTCTGGCATTCCGCTTTCACCAAAACACAAGTTTGACATTTAGCCACATAATGAGCTATGTCTTTCTTGAGTCCTGGCCACCAGAACAACTTTTTCATGTCCTTGAAAATCTTTGTGCTCCCAGGGTGAATTGAGTATTTTGTAAAATGAGCTTCATACATCAATTCTTCTCTCAACTTACCCACACCCGGGACGCACAAACGACCCTCTTTCCGTAAAATGCCGTCATCCCAGTAGAATTGGCCATTTAGCCCATCCTTTGCATAGCGTTGGAGACTTTTATCCAGCTCTGTTGCTCGTCGAACCCTGTCCGTAAGGTCATATTGTACCTCCGTCCAGTTTAAGCATACATCAGCTGTGGAATTCTTGTCAGCACAAGAAATCTCTAACGCTTCCAACTCCTGGATCAGACTCTCATCATGCATCTGTAACCAATTTTCCCTTAAAGGAGTCCTACGACTCAAGGCATCTACGACCACATTTCTCTTCCCGGGAGTATAATGAAAATCAAAGGTGTAGTCCCCAAGGAACTCCATCCACCGTCGTTGTCGCATATTAAGATCTTTCTGATCCAATAGATACTTTAGGCTCTTATGGTCTGTAAAGATATCCACTTTTACGCCATATAGATAATGCCACAACAATTTAAGCGCAAAGATCACCGCCGCCAACTCCAAGTCGTGGAAGGGATAATTTCTCTCATGCACTTTCAACTGGCGTGAGCTATAAGCAATCACCTTTCCAAACTGCAAAAGAACGCAGCCTAAACCGCTTCTGGATGCATCACTATAGATCTCATAGCCGTTTGTACCACATGGCGATGTTAAAATAGGCGTCGCGGTCAAACGGCGCTTTAGCTCTTCAAAAGCTCGCATGCACTCTGGCGTCCAAACAAACTTCTGATCTTTCCGCGTTAATGTGGTAAGAGGCAAAGCGATCCGTGAGAACTTTTCAACAAAATGTTTGTAGTATCCTGCCAGTCCAAGGAAACTCCTGACCTCGGCCATCGAAGACAAAATCGGTCACTCCTTTATGACTTTTATCTTTGACAGATCCACTGCTATGCCCTCTCCACTTACCACATGGCCAAGAAAAGCCACCGACGACAGCCAAAACTCACACTTTAAGAACTTGGCATAAAGCTTATTCCTCCACAAGGTATGCAACACCAATCACAAATGGTTTGCCTGATGAGCTTCATATTGATAGTATACCAAGATATCATCAATGAATACAATCACAAACAAGTACAAGTACTCTCAAAATGTTCGGTGCATTAGGTCCATGAACACTGATGGCGCATTACATAGCCCAAACGACATTACAGTGAACTCATAATGACCATATCGTGTTCCAAATACTATTTTGGGAATGTCACCTTCCCGAATCCTCGATTGGTAATATCTAGCTTTCAAATCCAATTTGGAATAGACGGTTGATCCCACTAGCTGATCGAACAATTCATCTATCCGTGGAATCAGATACTTGTTCTTCTCTGTCAGCTTATTCAATTCACGATAGTCAATACATAACCACAAAATACCATCCTTCTTTTTCGCAAAAAGAACAGGTACGCTCCAAGGTAACATACTTGGGCATATGTACCCTTGTTCCAACAACTCTTGCAATTGGAATTTCAATTCAGTCATTTCCTTTGGCGCGACGCGATATGGCGAGCGGGCCCACCTGGCACCAATTCAATGGTGAAGTCGATTGTAACGCCCCCGAATTTTCGGCAATTATTTAAGTCCTCGTTGGCGTTACGTTGGCGCATTCCCGGCTCGTGCCGTTGTTAGAGTACCTCGTTAGGTGTTCTTAGAGGTTATAGCCTGTTGTATGGTTTCCCCAGCTAGTCGGTGTCTGTTTTGGAGGCCCGGCTGAGCCTCTTAGGGAATCCCTGTACTTTGGCTTCGGGCGAGGTTTGCCCAAGTGTGTGGTCGTCGGAGGTTGTGTCCGACTTCGCCGATGTTTTCGTAGCCCGAGTGTTTAGCTACGGTGCGGATTTGTTCGGAATCCGAGAGCGTTAATTTTCGCGTCATTTCGACGGTTGCTAGTTAGCGAGTCGTCATTTATGTGGGTGTGTTTTCATTTTTTTTCGCATTTTAGTTTGGTGGGAGTTAGGCGTGCTAGTGTATTAAATGCATGTGCGCGGGTATGTGCGGGTAGGTGCAGTATACATATATTTATAAGTGTAAAAATTTATGCGCATAAGTATATTTATAAGTGTATAGGTATAATTATGTGTTTATGTATGTACTTAATTAGTATTGCAATAGTTAATAGGATTAAAAAAAAAATCATGCCATTAATTATTAGGTTAGCATATAAAAGGGTTTGCCTTAGGATTAGGTCTTCTCCTTTCCCCAAACCCGACGGCGGCCTGCAGAAACCCGAGCGATAGGCGATATCAGGCGGAAGCCCCGACGCTGCTCCGACCGGCCGCTCGCCGCCCATTTCCCCCCCGAAATCTTCGTTTGAGACCGGATCCGAACTCCTCTAGGCTAGACCTTCGATCCAAGGTAATTTTTTTTGGGATTCCACCGTGTTCTTATTTTCGGAACCGAGAGTTGCGACCGGCCTTCTCCCAAGCTTGATCGCTCGGTTTTGTCTTCGTTCAGGTTTTCCCCGGTGGTTGCTGTGGCCGGTCCTGTTGAGAAGAGTGTTGCCGGCCAAAGTCCTTCGAGGTCCAGGCAAGTGCACCCTTGCCAAAGTAAATCCGTACCTTGCCTTGTTTGCTTGATTTCTGAAAATTTATTTCTGCATATATAGCCTTTTTTTTACTTGGTTGCATATGGAAATCGGTACAAACCTCGCATTCATTGCTTGTTTATTGTCAATGCGTTGTTTTCCCCCTTTTTTTTGTCATTCCTGCAAATACATGGGGGTGCTATTGGGCGGATTTCCCTTTATTATTTATGCCCCGATCGGATATAACTCGAGAGCCCCCCGGTAGTAAGTTTGTTCGCTACATGGGGTATTTAATTGGTTGCGGTCTTCCTTGGGTGTATGCCTTTGCTAAGGCTTGTTTTTTAATTAGTCGCATGAATATTTTTAGCTTGCTCCGTAGTTGCTCCGAAGGCGGATTTGTGTCAAAATCACCTAAATCTCATGTTTGTCTAGTGTTATTTCCCCGATTTGCATGCAATGTCGAATCCCCGTGCGTTTGTGCGGTATCAAACCCCTAAATTTACGCGTATATGTGTTGTTGGTGAACTAATCATGCATGTGTTGTATAAATTCTCTTGTGCGTGTGAGGTATCAAACCACTCAGTTACAGTTAGTATTGTGTTACGCTCTTTCTCTCGTATTAAGCCGCTTGAATGAACAAATTAGGGGTTTAGTTCGTTGGTACTTATAAAATTCGTAGGCGTAAGACCTCTTGATGCTGAAGTTTAGCCCAAGATAATGGCTTGCAATAAAGTATTATCGAGTGTTTAACTCTCTGTAGTGCCTTGTGTACTCAAGTTGAATATAATTGCGAGGTTAGGTGCGAGTCTAGTTAACCAACGTCGTCAGCCAAGTCTCCTAGGCGGGTTACTCTAGATGTTTAGGGTTCAGTGTTGACTTCATGGTGGTTCATGGGACTACCAGGAAGGGGTTTTTTTTCCCGAGTCACTTAGTGCTGGAGTTGGATGTGGTTTTGAGGTGGGTCGGACCGATGCCGCCACCCTTGTTTTACTTCTTGTCTTATTAAGACAATATGAGCTGTTTGGTTGAGTTGGACCGATGCCACCACCACAGCACCTTGAGATGTTTGGGCCCGTTAGACGTGGTTGGACCGTTGCCACCAGTCTAGGCCTGTGTTTCTGATTTTCTTTTTTTTTGTCCATCTCCAGTATTAGGTGACTCTTTCTGCTCTAGCTTTATACCTGGATTTATTATTTTGCTAATCCTTCCTGCAGAGATTTGATAGGCTTGACCTCACCCGTGCACTTGGTGCACTCCTTTTGCTCACTCATGGAGAGTATTCCTCATTCACTTGTTTACTTTAGCTCTTACCTGTTTCACTTCTTTCTTATGCTTCTGTTCATTTCCATATTTATATATGCTTTGCTGAGGCGTTCTTTTCTTTGAATGCCTCAGGTACAGGTTTATAGCCGACTGTGCGGCTAGGGTTCTTCTGGAGGTTGCTAGCGCTATAGCTGTTGCTGAGTTTTCTTTTCCTCACTCCTGGGAGGTAGTTCCTTTAGACTTGTAGTACAGATATACCTACTCACCAGTGGGTTCGTGTCAGTTGTTGGCGCCCACTGGTGGTTTCTCTTTTTAGATGCTTTGTACCTTGCTGATACTGCTATATTTCCTGTTTTGGAGTTTATTCAACTTGCTTCTGGGATGATTTATGTTAGGTTACTAGTTACTTTAAAACCTATAAAAAGAAGAACATAACTATTATATCGAAAATATAGGCATCATGTTTTCCTTTCTAAAAAGCTTAATCACTATTTTCAAACCGCGTAAAAAGGGGTATTTCCTATATATGATATATAAATTAAATCTAGGGTTTTGCATAGCCTTAGGCGTCCCCTGGGGACGCGTAAGCACTCTCTTAGGATGCAAAAAATGAATAAAGTATTTTCCGCTACGTATAAGTATAATTTTGAAAGGGTGGACTAGTTGATCCACGAAGCCGAGGGATACGGCCTCAAAAATATAATTGGTTTTCACATCATTCAAGTTTTGAACTTTCTTAGTCTTAGCAGTTAGTGGTTGCCTGAGCGTCGACAGTTATCCCCTGGCCGACGTGGCATCACAACGCGTGTTTTCTTCTGCTCTGATACTTCTAAAATTTCGGAGAAAATGCGGGTTGTGACAGTTGGTATCAGAGGGAGGTTGCTTGACAAATTTGTCGGGCAACCTTTCCTTGTAGGTATTAGAAGTTTAGCATCATGTCATACACACACTGATATGTCATCGGCACGTCTTGGCTGAAGCACGAACACTACACTCATAGCATAACATGAAGTATACGGGGCATATTATGTAGTATGGGATGCATAATATGTGTTCGTATATGGATCCACCATAGGAGGCAACATGTGAGGGTTATGTAGTATGGGATGCATAACCTCACCACATGAATGCGACTAGCACGTTTTCTTTTTCGTTGCATGAAAATGTTATGTAGTATGGGATGCATAACATTTTCATGTGTACGCCGCTCATAACATGCATTAGGGCTTTTTTAGAATGCATAGCACAATCATGCATAGCATAACATTGCATAAGCACAACGTGCCAAGCTAAAGACTTGCAGGATGACATATGTACACACATGGTTTTGAGTCAAAAAGAGATTTAAAAATTCATGCATGCTCGACTTAGGCACAAGAGTTAGTGTGATGGTGGTGAACCATCTTAGGTTAAGCATGACATTATTTCCCCTGTATAAATATATATATACATATATATAAAAAAAAACCCCAGAGCAAGTTGGCAGTGAAAGCAAGTACTTATGTAGGTTTGTCTGTACCTGTTGTTTTGTCCTAGTAGTTGAACTAGGTTCTGATGTTTGTTTGTTGATCTTTTTAGGATGGCGCCTAAGCGTAGAGTAGCGAGATCGACTCCCCAATCCGAGGGCGGGTCTTCTGGTACTCAAAGCGGTACAGTTATGGAAAGTCTGAGGCAGAGCAATGAGGCTCTATCGAGGCAGATGGTGGACGTTCAGTCTCAGATCCAGTCCCTGTTATCTGTGGTGGCAGGTCTAGCCCCGAGAGCGCAGGACCCTGCTGCGGGTTTAGCTGTTCCCGCACCTCCTGCACCTCCAGCCCCTTTGGTGTCTCCAGTGGTGGTACCCCTGGAGATGGCTTTCATCACTCAGTTCCAGCGACTGCGTCCCCCTACCTACGATGGTAAGGCGGACTTCATGATATTGGATGACTGGTTGATCACCATAGAAGAGATGTTTCACTACTCAGGAGTGTCTGATGATCAGAAGGTGATGCTGGCCGCCTATCAGCTGAAGGGGTTAGCGAAGAGCTGGTGGATGAGGGAGAAGGAGGGAATGGTAGGAGGAAGCACTTGGGCTTCCTTCAAGGAGATCTTGATGCGGAAATTTCTACCGTCAGTGGAGCGAGATAGGCTGATGAATGACTTCTTACATCTGAAGAAGAGGCAGCTCTCAGTCAGCGAGTATGAGATTGAGTTCAGCAAACTCAGTCGCTTTGCCCCCAGTTTGGTGAGCTCAGAGGAGGATAGAGCAAAGCGGTTCCTCGGTGGCCTGCGGAGCGAGGTACAGCAGCTAGCGGTGGCTCATGGAGCGGTGAGTTATGCTACGGCAGTGGAGGCCGCTTTGAAGGTAGAGGCCATCGAAAACGCAAAGCATAGAGGACAGCAGGCGAGGAATGAGAAGAGGAAAGCTGCTGAAGCAAGGAGCCCCCAAGTGCCTGGTGCTCCTTCGGGGAAGAGGAGCAAGGAGGTTTGTAGTTTTTGCGGCCGGTCGGGTCATCCTGCTGAGAGATGTTTCAAGAGGGTTGCGGCGCAGAAGGTGCATGTGCATGCTATACAAGATGCTCCCAGACAGAATGCGGTGTGTACTTTGTGCAAGAAAGAGGGGCATGATGTTGCCCGTTGCTGGTTGAAGGACAAGGTCTGCTATCAGTGCGGACAGAAATGTCATACCAAGGCCCGATGCCCGCAGCTCCAGTCTGTGCACCGACCAGTTCCTCTTCAGGCGTTGCCACCGCCTCAGTCTATGGATAGAGGCAAAGGGAAGCTGAACGTGATATCTTCAGCGGAGGCTCAAACTTCGACGCAAGTCATTTCAGGTAAACCTTCTTGCTAGTCTTTTACTTCCTTTGCAGTTTAGTTTGACTTTTGTTTTCTGTAGTGACTGTGCTATTCCCCGTTGATGTTTATATAGGGAGTTTTAAGGTAAAGAACCGCTGGGCGCGCGTTCTCTTTGACTCGGGTGCTACCCACTCATTTGTGGCTAGGGCCTTTGTAGAGCGGTGCCAGCTGGTTCTTGATCGTGTCGGTGATGCCTTTTGCGTCAAATTTCCCTCGGGTGATTCCGTGATATCAGATCAGGGCATTCTGGATTGTCCTATTATGTTGGGGGATTTCCCAGCCAAGGCGGATCTGAAGGTTATAGACTTGGAAGATTTCGACGTCATCCTGGGTATGGATTGGTTGTCCAGATACGATGCAGTGATCTAGTGCAGGGGTAAGCGCTTGGATTTCAAGAAGGACAACGGTCAGCCTGGGAGTATTTATGGCGATCCGCGCCAGGCCTCTCCGGCGATTTCTGCGGTATGTGCTCAGAGGTTATTCAGTTCCGATTGTTTTGCTTGCTTAGTCTCGGTGCTGGGGACTGTTAGCAGTGTGCCGTTGTTGGATGAGATTCCTGTTGTCCGTGAGTTTTCTGATGTGTTCCCTAGCGACCTTCCCGGTCTTCCCCCGGCCAGAGATGTCGAGTTCGTGATTGATTTGGAGCCGGGTACGCGTCCTATTGCTAAGGCGCCGTACCGGATGGCCCCGCGAGAGCTGGAGGAGCTGCGTACCCAGTTGGATGAGTTATTGGAGAAGGGTTTCATAAGGCAGAGCTCGTCGCCCTGGGGTGCACCCGTTCTTTTCGTGAAGAAGAAAGATGGTTCGATGCGCCTTTGCATCGACTATAGGGAGTTGAACAAAGTCACCATCAAGAACAGGTACCCCCTGCCCAGAATCGACGACTTATTCGATCAGTTACGTGGCAGTTCTGTGTTCTCCAAGATTGACCTTCGATCAGGATATCATCAGCTCAGAATCCGGGAGTCGGACATTCCACGGACGGCGTTTCGATCGAGGCATGGACATTTCGAATTCCTAGTTATGTCTTTTGGGTTGACCAACGCCCCATCAGCATTCATGGACATGATGAACCGGGTGTTCAAGGATTTTCTGGACAAATTTGTGGTCGTATTCATAGACGACATTCTGATTTACTCAAGCGATGCTGCAGAGCATGATCAGCACTTGCGGTTGGTGTTATCTGCCTTGAGAGATCATCAGTTGTACGCCAAGTTGAGCAAATGTGAGTTCTGGTTGCCTCAGGTGTCCTTCCTGGGTCATGTGGTGAACAAGGATGGCATTTCGGTGGACCCGGAGAAGATTTCTGCAGTGATGGATTGGCATAGGCCGAGCACACCCAAGGAGATTAGGAGCTTCTTGGGGTTGGCCGGCTATTATAGAAGGTTTGTTGAGGGCTTTTCTACCTTGGCAGCGCCCTTGACTAAGTTGACGCAGAAGCATGCAGCGTTCATCTGGAGCGAGCAGTGCGAGGAGGCCTTTCTGGAGCTAAAGAGGAGATTGTGCACTGCTCCTGTCTTGACATTGCCTACGGAGGGCAAGGACTATGATGTCTATGTGGATGCCTCGCATATTGGGCTCGGAGGCGTATTGATGCAAGAGGGGAAGGTGATCGCGTATGGGTCGCGGCAGTTGAAGACTCACGAGCGGAATTATCCTACGCATGACCTCGAGTTTGCGGCGGTGATTTTTGCGTTGAAGCTGTGGAGGCATCTACTCTATGGGGCCCAGTGCAAGATTTTCACAGATCATAAGAGTCTGAAGTATGTGTTTACTCAGAAGGAGCTGAATCTGCGCCAGCGACAGTGGCTAGAGTTCGTGGCTGATTATGACGTGGAGATCCAGTACCATCCAGGCAAGGCCAATGTGGTGGCCGACGCCCTGAGCCGTAAGACAGGGAAGATCTTCAACCTCACGGCGGACCGTTTAGTGGAAGAGTTCCTGTTGATGGACATCTCTGTGGGAGGCTGTGATTTGCAAAGCAGTTTGGCAGTGGCAGAGCCATCTTGGATTTCGCTCACCAGGTTGCACCAGAAGGATGATCCAGATTTGTTACACCTGTACCTCAGGGCTGAGAGAGGGGAGTTGCCGGATTTCTCCATCGATGATTTGGGTACCTTGAAGTACCGCGGCAGGTTTTGCATCCCCGCGGTTGGAGACATCAGGAGCACGGTATGCAAAGAGGCTCATGGATCCAGTGTTGCCTACCACCCGGGATCCACGAAGATGTATCATGATTTGAAGCAGATCGCCTGGTGGCAAGGTATGAAAGGGGATATAGCTCGGTATGTTTCTGAATGTTACACTTGCAAGCGGGTGAAGGCCGATCATGGGAGGCCTGGTGGGAAGCTGACTCGTTTGGAAATCCCGACTTGGAAGTGGGAAAGTATCTCTATGGACTTCATCACGGGCTTACCAAGATCTCCAAGAGGATTTGACTCAGTTTGGGTGATCGTGGACCGATTGACGAAGTGTGCGCACTTCGTACCTTATAAGATCGACTACCCAATGAAGAAGATAGCAGAGCTGTATTTGAGTGAGGTCATCCGATTGCATGGAGTTCCCGTGAGCATCATTTCAGACCGAGACTCCAGGTTTACTTCCCGTTTCTGGAAGAGTTTGCAGGAGGGTTTGGGCACAGACTTGAGATATTCTACTGCTTACCACCCTCAGACAAATGGGCAGACCGAGAGGGTGAACCGCATTGTGGAGGATATGATCAGATGCTACATTCTAGATCACGGTGGAGCATGGGATGAGCGTTTGCGGCTCATGGAGTTTGCCTACAACAACAGTTACCAAGAGAGCTTGCAAATGGCTCCCTTCGAGGCATTGTATGGGAGGCGCTGCAGAACTCCGTTGTTTTGGACTGAGGCCGGTGAGAGGCTGTTGTTGGGTCCTGATGCTCTAGAGGAAATGGAGGTTGCAGTGAAACTCATCCGGGAAAAGCTTCGGTTAGCTCAGGAAAGATATGAGAAAAATGCCAACCGGCGTAGGTCTGATTTGGAATTTTCGGTAGAGGATTTGGTTTTCTTGAAGGTGTCTCCGATGGTTGGAGTGAAGAGGTTCGCCAAGAACCGTAAGCTGGATCCGAGGTATGTGGGCCCATTCAGAATTTTGGAGCGTATTGGTGTGGCAGCTTATAGGTTGGATCTACCCGCCAACTTCCCTGGCGTGCATAATGTCTTTCACGTGAGCCAGCTGCGAAAGTGTGTGCGGAGCAGAGGGCAAGTCTTGGATGTCGTGCCCCAGTTGGAGCCCAACCTCTCGTATGTTGAGGTGCCGGTCCGCATCTTGGATACTCAGGACCGGGTGCTGCGGTCGAAGTCTATCCCGATGGTGAAGGTTCTTTGGAAGAATCAAGATTTGGAAAGCGCGACTTGGGAGCTAGAGTCGGCGATGAGGGAGGCTTACCCTCGCCTGTTCTCCTGATTTGTTGGGTATGTTTCATTTCCAGTAACTTTTATATTGTTACTTTCTTTTTAGTAGTAGTAGTGTACGTAAAGTTTCGGGACGAAACTTTCTTTTAGGGGGAGTGACTGTAACGCCCCCGAATTTTCGGCAATTATTTAAGTCCTCGTTGGCGTTACGTTGGCGCATTCCCGGCTCGTGCCGTTGTTAGAGTACCTCGTTAGGTGTTCTTAGAGGTTATAGCCTGTTGTATGGTTTCCCCAGCTAGTCGGTGTCTGTTTTGGAGGCCCGGCTGAGCCTCTTAGGGAATCCCTGTACTTTGGCTTCGGGCGAGGTTTGCCCAAGTGTGTGGTCGTCGGAGGTTGTGTCCGACTTCGCCGATGTTTTCGTAGCCCGAGTGTTTAGCTACGGTGCGGATTTGTTCGGAATCCGAGAGCGTTAATTTTCGCGTCATTTCGACGGTTGCTAGTTAGCGAGTCGTCATTTATGTGGGTGTGTTTTCATTTTTTTTCGCATTTTATTTTGGTGGGAGTTAGGCGTGCTAGTGTATTAAATGCATGTGCGCGGGTATGTGCGGGTAGGTGCAGTATACATATATTTATAAGTGTAAAAATTTATGCGCATAAGTATATTTATAAGTGTATAGGTATAATTATGTGTTTATGTATGTACTTAATTAGTATTGCAATAGTTAATAGGATTAAAACAAAATTCATGCCATTAATTATTAGGTTAGCATATAAAAGGATTTGCCTTAGGATTAGGTCTTCTCCTTTCCCCAAACCCGACGGCGGCCTGCAGAAACCCGAGCGATAGGCGATATCAGGCGGAAGCCCCGACGCTGCTCCGACCGGCCGCTCGCCGCCCATTTCCCCCCCGAAATCTTCGTTTGAGACCGGATCCGAACTCCTCTAGGCTAGACCTTCGATCCAAGGTAATTTTTTTTGGGATTCCACCGTGTTCTTTTTTTCGGAACCGAGAGTTGCGACCGGCCTTCTCCCAAGCTTGATCGCTCGGTTTTGTCTTCGTTCAGGTTTTCCCCGGTGGTTGCTGTGGCCGGTCCTGTTGAGAAGAGTGTTGCCGGCCAAAGTCCTTCGAGGTCCAGGCAAGTGCACCCTTGCCAAAGTAAATCCGTACCTTGCCTTGTTTGCTTGATTTCTGAAAATTTATTTCTGCATATATAGCCTTTTTTTTACTTGGTTGCATATGGAAATCGGTACAAACCTCGCATTCATTGCTTGTTTATTGTCAATGCGTTGTTTTCCCCCTTTTTTTGTCATTCCTGCAAATACATGGGGGTGTTATTGGGCGGATTTCCCTTTATTATTTATGCCCCGATCGGATATAACTCGAGAGCCCCCCGGTAGTAAGTTTGTTCGCTACATGGGGTATTTAATTGGTTGCGGTCTTCCTTGGGTGTATGCCTTTGCTAAGGCTTGTTTTTTAATTAGTCGCATGAATATTTTTAGCTTGCTCCGTAGTTGCTCCGAAGGCGGATTTGTGTCAAAATCACCTAAATCTCATGTTTGTCTAGTGTTATTTCCCCGATTTGCATGCAATGTCGAATCCCCGTGCGTTTGTGCGGTATCAAACCCCTAAATTTACGCGTATATGTGTTGTTGGTGAACTAATCGTGCATGTGTTGTATAAATTCTCTTGTGCGTGTGAGGTATCAAACCACTCAGTTACAGTTAGTATTGTGTTACGCTCTTTCTCTCGTATTAAGCCGCTTGAATGAACAAATTAGGGGTTTAGTTCGTTGGTACTTATAAAATTCGTAGGCGTAAGACCTCTTGATGCTGAAGTTTAGCCCAAGATAATGGCTTGCAATAAAGTATTATCGAGTGTTTAACTCTCTGTAGTGCCTTGTGTACTCAAGTTGAATATAATTGCGAGGTTAGGTGCGGGTCTAGTTAACCAACGTCGTCAGCCAAGTCTCCTAGGCGGGTTACTCTAGATGTTTAGGGTTCAGTGTTGACTTCATGGTGGTTCATGGGACTACCAGGAAGGGGTTTTTTCCCCGAGTCACTTAGTGCTGGAGTTGGATGTGGTTTTGAGGTGGGTCGGACCGATGCCGCCACCCTTGTTTTACTTCTTGTCTTATTAAGACAATGTGAGCTGTTTGGTTGAGTTGGACCGATGCCACCACCACAGCACCTTGAGATGTTTGGGCCCGTTAGACGTGGTTGGACCGTTGCCACCAGTCTAGGCCTGTGTTTCTGATTTTCTTTTTTTTGTCCATCTCCAGTATTAGGTGACTCTTTCTGCTCTAGCTTTATACCTGGATTTATTATTTTGCTAATCCTTCCTGCAGAGATTTGAGAGGCTTGACCTCACCCGTGCACTTGGTGCACTCCTTTTGCTCACTCGTGGAGAGTATTCCTCATTCACTTGTTTACTTTAGCTCTTACCTGTTTCACTTCTTTCTTATGCTTCTGTTCATTTCCATATTTATATATTGCTTTGCTGAGGCGTTCTTTTCTTTGAATGCCTCAGGTACAGGTTTATAGCCGACTGTGCGGCTAGGGTTCTTCTGGAGGTTGCTAGCGCTATAGCTGTTGCTGAGTTTTCTTTTCCTCACTCCTGGGAGGTAGTTCCTTTAGACTTGTAGTACAGATATACCTACTCACCAGTGGGTTCGTGTCAGTTGTTGGCGCCCATTGGTGGTTTCTCTTTTTAGATGCTTTGTACCTTGCTGATACTGCTATATTTCCTGTTTTGGAGTTTATTCAACTTGCTTCTGGGATGATTTATGTTAGGTTGCTAGTTACTTTAAAACCTATAAAAAGAAGAACATAACTATTATATCGAAAATATAGGCATCATGTTTTCCTTTCTAAAAAGCTTAATCACTATTTTCAAACCGCGTAAAAAGGGGTATTTCCTATATATGATATATAAATTAAATCTAGGGTTTTGCATAGCCTTAGGCGTCCCCTGGGGACGCGTAAGCACTCTCTTAGGATGCAAAAAAATGAATAAAGTATTTTCCGCTACGTATAAGTATAATTTTGAAAGGGTGGACTAGTTGATCCACGAAGCCGAGGGATACGGCCTCAAAAATATAATTGGTTTTCACATCATTCAAGTTTTGAACTTTCTTAGTCTTAGCAGTTAGTGGTTGCCTGAGCGTCGACAGTTATCCCCTGGCCGACGTGGCATCACAACGCGTGTTTTCTTCTGCTCTGATACTTCTAAAATTTCGGAGAAAATGCGGGTTGTGACATCGATCTCCCGCTGGGGTGGTAGCCCAGGAAGATCCTTAGGAAACACATCAGCAAACTCCGATACAATTGGAACATCACTCACACTGCCCTTTGACTCAACATCCTAAATTAGCATGAAGAATAACTCCGCGCCCTTCCGAACGGCATTGATGACTTTGAGTGCAGACATCAGGGTCCCGCTCACCCCTCGCATACCAGCGAACTTAGTCTCAAGCTCGGTATTCTGGCCCAGTGTGATCTCTTTTGAATTACTATCAATAAAGGCACACTACTCCGAGAGCCAGTCCATACCAAAGATCACATCAAATTCCGATATCGGTAGCACAGATGCATTAAAACAGAAATCCTGACTTCCAATTTGAACCGCCACATCACAAGCCCTATATGCATACATCAAACATCCATTTGGTAATAACACCTTTATGCTATCTGTCGTCACATGACTAGGTACTCCAATTCGAGTTACGAAGTCCTTAGACAAAAATGAATGCGAAGCACCCGTATCAAATAGTGCTCTCGCCAGCGTGTTCCGAATCATAACAAAGCCTGTGGCAAACACATCACACACAAGCTACACACAAAGTATGCAATAAGAAAAGCAATCAATATCTTAAATCGTACATGTGACGACGTCACTTTGCTTTATGGCCTCCTGCTGGCCAAGATTATAGACTCAGGGCTGCGCCTGGGATGCAGAGGACTCCACCACTACCTTTCCCTTCTCAGCATAAGACACACCTGTCTTCTTTTCACTCTTTGGTGGACCACCCCGACAGTCACGGGCTATATGCCCCACTTTACTACAAGTATAACAGGTATGAGTCTCCTGCTTCGAAGTTGCTCCTGACGCAACCGTAGAAGGAGCCTGTCCGGACGACTTAGATCGCTTGTCCCATCTCTTTGGGTAGTACAATTTCCCAGGTCGGGGTGCTTTGAACTCTGGCATTGTCACAGCTAAGGCCCTTTTTCCTTGCACCTGCTTCATATCTTTATCCAGCGCACACGCAGTATCGACCAACGCCTGAAACCCTTGGTTCACCGAACTCAAGAGCAGGAATCACAACACATCCCGCAATCCTTCGTAGAACCTATTGGTTTTTCGTTGCTCATCGACAAAGATAGAGCCCGCATAACGTCCCAACCTTGTGAACTCATGCAAGTAAGTATCAACAATACTTTCTCCTTGCGTTAGCCGTTGGAACTCATTTTCCATGGCAATGCGTTGTGCCGCTAGTAGGTGCTTCGCCAGGAATAGTCCTGAGAACTCCTCAATCGAGACTTGTGTTAAATGTCTGCCCGCTAAGTGGTGTAACTCTATCTCGTCCCACCATAGTCGAGCCTCTTCTTCCAATAAGAAGATGGCCAAGGTGACCTTCTGATCTTCCTCCGTCCCGATCGCCGTCAATATATGCTTGACGCGCGAAAACCAATCCTCTGCCTGCGTTGTGGATCCCACACCCGTAAACGTAGGAGGATTGAAGCTCATAAACTGCTTCAACTACCGTTCAGCTGCTCGAGGATCAACAGCCACAACACGTTCTGGCCTTTGCCCCAACCTGTTCTAAAACCACTTCCAGCTGTGCTTGCCCACCAGGCTATGCATGAAACATTTCAAACAGCGCCTCAGCAACTAAGCGGACGGTTTCCGTAGAAGGGGGATGTGTAGGCACCTCAGCTGGTGTCGTACTCTCATCAGAACTCTAGGGCTCCGACTACCTAGCACCACTATGAGTCACCTATAGTTGAACAAGACATACATTAGTGACCTCGCACAAGCAATAATAACAATTTAGGAACGCGCAGGTTCCTCAAACAAGTGTATTTGCATTCCTAAGTGGACATTCAAAAGTTCATTAGTATTAACGCGGTTCACACTGACACGTGCTCGCCACCCCACAAAAGAATTCGACCATGAATTCGAAAGAGAAGACTGAGACAGGCTGATACCAAAATGTAACGACTCCATCTATTCATATAGCATATAATAGAAGGTCCAACCGGGGACCCACACCATATGCCACAAAATAGGCGGCGAGATTATAGGTTAATACCAATTCATAATCGCATCCTAACACAGAGCATTCTAGCGGAAACTTTTAACAATAATACTGAACTTAAACCAGGAATGTCCACAAATATAAACAACTACATTTATATAGGAATGTACAACAAATACAATAACATTTGCCTTAAGGCCTTATAGTTCCTCTTTACAAGCGTGGATTCCATACATCGGCGCATAGGCCGTCCACACATGAACACAACACAAAAGACTTTGCTTAGCCTTCAAGGGCTAGCAGTAGCAGCAGGGACTTCAACCCTTATATTTCCCGCTCGGCTCTCCAGCACTTGCACAGGGACAGCCCACCAAGCGGTGGCAAACAAGGCAACAGTCAGCATTCAGCTGACCAATTTATAACGACTCTACCCCTTTCCCGGGGCAGTCGTATTCCTTCCCTGCAGTCATAACAATTCACAAGTAGATATCTCACAAAATGTGCAGTCACGCACAATTCACATATCAAAAACGTCGCCCACACAGCCCGACGCTCTGTGCATTCAGGGCACATTCTTGGTATACCTGATATACAGTCACCCACCGCCATTCAAGGCCTGAAGCCCAATAGCAAACTTGAGCATTTTGCTCCATGGCTTTCAGCCGGAGACTTTAGTCTTAGTATAACGACCCGGGATTGGCTTGTACCCCCCATGGCATCGTGGCGCGCAGGCCTAAGCCTCTCGTAATCTTGTAACGACCCGGTATTAACCCATAGCCCCCCCATAGTATCACTACCGAGTGGCGCGCAGGTCTAAGACTTCTGCCGAGTTCTAGGCGCCCAGGTACTCATGGCAGACAACCATAACACGGATACAGTTCATCCTTTGCCCGTTGCTCAAATCGTTAGTTCAATGCTAAGACTAACTCAGGTCGGCATCCCCTTGTCCGTTCGGCTTGCAACCTTTTGAAGAGCTCATCAAGCTCACAAATAGCCATACTGTCCCCGAAGCACTGGCTTCGCAATCACATGTTAGCTAGGAGCTATTGCCAGCGACACTCACGATCCCTTGGCGTTAGCGATAGAACTCACTTTCCATCCCTATCCCTAACCTTATCGTTCATAGCATACAACACAAGCACTTAGCGGGTATTTTCCTGGACTTTCACTCCAGTACTTCCTGCTACTATCCTTCACAGACACAACCCACCGAATTCGCAACCATATACATTTATACGGGGAGTATTCTCCGGTGTGCAAAAGAAAACATCACCAATCCAGACCAACCTGTCCAGATGGGCTTCACACAGTATGCCTATTCCGTACTTCACATTTCCAGATATACATGCAAGACTATTGGGGATTCCAAGAATGAACCCAAGGGAAATCCCTCTGCAATCCACTCTCTGGTGGGGGACATCCATGCACATGCCAAAAAGAAGGACTTCATATGTCCCAGAAGGAAGATCGTTACCCTTGATGACCTCTTTGTAGCCATGAAAATCTAGCCAGTTGGAAAGCACCGCAATGGCCTTGCCTCCACAAATCTGGCCTCGGATCTCAATTCGGAACTCTGAAGCTCCACCGGCGGCCGGATCCTCTGTCCTCCTCCTCCTTGCTCTCCCTTATATCTATCTCTTTTAGAAAGATAAATAGCCAAGATGAATGAGAGTTTATCTCTCCTCTCCCAGCCTTAAAGTAGCAGGGGGAAACCTGGATTGTTAGATCCTGCTTGGAGGGAATGAACGACCACGAATCGCCCTGAAAATGTCTATTTTGGGCTGAACACGGCCTGTGACACGCCCGTGTCACAGGCCGTGTACCTTAAGCGGCACACAACCGACTTAATCCGAACAGGACACGGCCATATGACACGCCCATGTCACAGGTCATGTGCCCAGACACGGCTTCAGACACGCCCATGTCTATCCCATATTCACCAAGCCTCACATCCCTGGCCAAATCCAAAGAAGGACACGGCCATGTGATATGCTTGTGTCACAGGCCGTGTGCCTAACTCGACTTCCCTGGCCAAATCTAGAGAAGGACACGGCCATGTGACACGCCCGTGTCACAGGCCGTGTTCCCAACTCGACTCACCTCTCGAGAAGCGACGAGTGCATTTCGTCGAGTGGAATTCGTCGACCCAGAGGAGGATACGGCCTCGGACACGCCCGTGTCGCGGGTCGTGTTCCCTCTTGAGAACTCGTCGAGTGCATTTTGTCGAGCACTCGATAGGCTGCTCAACCATACAGAGCAGGACACGGCTTGGGACACGCCCGTGTCCCAGGCCGTGTTGCCCAGCATTAGCTCAATTTTGGGATTTGGGGTGTTACAGAAATTACAGTGTTATTTTAGTCATCTTTATAGTTCAAAGAACCAAACAGTTTTTGAAAGATAGGGGTTAGATCTGAATTATTCTAGGGGGTGAATAGAGTAATTAAAACCCTTTTTTGGTTGTTTTAAATATTATCAGAGTAAAGTAGTGATACTAGTAGTAGTAATAGAAAGGAAAGATAATCTAAGCTAATCTACCACATCACATCAAACTAATCTATCATAGCACAAAGAAAATAAGCAATCAAACGACACAAGAAATTTATAGTGGTTCCCTAACCTGGGTACATCCACTCTTCTACCACCCTGGTAGGAATCCACTAGCAGGTTTTGATCAGGTGACTGCCACCATAAGATCTATTTCCAGGGAGATCTCACAACCCTTTGAGCTTTTGATCAGGTGCCCAAAAATCAAGAATAAACTTTTGAAGGGAGTTAATAAACCCTTTTACAAGTGGGGGGAGATTTGATGGTGTCTTCTCTTTTTCTAATAAACAGAGAAGACTAGTGGATTGTTGTTGTCAAGGTTGCTTCAGAAATCACTTAGAGCCTTGCTCAGGTTGTAGGTCTTCAGCCTTGACTTGAAGTAATCCAGGAACTTCTTACTAATTCAAATTATGTTGTCCTTGAAAGCTCCTGGAGTTGAAGTTGAAGAAGACTCTTGATTTGTGTCTGTTATTCTTCTTCAGTCTTCAGTAAGATTAAGGTGAAAACAGGTTGTTTTCTGCACAGAGAATTTCTGAGGGTTTTTTTGTATTCTCTGGTTCTATATATTGCTATCCATGTTTGTATCTGTATATCTGCTTGTATATCTGAAAGAGAAAATCTCTTTTATATTCTCTATCGAAATTCTCCTTTGAAATTTGAATCTGAAGCATTGATTGTTGATTGTCTGGAGAATGAAAATCGGCTGGAGAATATTTTCTTCAATGAGTTTCCCAACTGTCCCAATAAATTAAGCAAGTAATTAACCCGATGAAGACCATAATTAATGCTGCCAATAACGGCTATATTCAGAGAATATGAGCATTAATTACTCAGGAAATTACTGCTAAATAATATATGGAATAAGGACAAGAATGAGGAAAAACTCTAAGTCAGGCTTGGACAGAAATCGTCGACCTCTAAACAGATTTTGTCGACCTGAGATCCAATTTCGTCGAGCTGAGAAATCATGTTCATCGACCTGAGAAATCCTGTTCGTCGACCTGAGCTCAGCGAACTGCATTCTGGAGATAACTTGCCTAATCTGCGCTCCAAGTTCGTCGAGCTGATATTTTTTCTTCGTCGAGCTGAGTTCAGCGAAAGGAATCTGGAAAGAATGTGTTGAAGGATGAACTCCAGACTTCATCGACCTGAGCTCGAATATCGTCGAGCTCAACTCAGAGAATTGATTCTGAGTTCGTCGATCTGCGATCGACGATCGTTGAGCTGAGTTCGACAAATATCGAACTTATATACTGAACTTTGATTTCTTCTAAGTCTTGAGTCCACTGAGGTCTTCTGCTGGCTTGTCCATCAAGGTTGAACCTAATGACTTAGCCTAAAATCTAGGACTCAAATACATGACCCTGACTATACTTGTGGGTCAAACATCCTAATTAGTGAACCTAGCCCAAATCCAACTAGGGATCCAACAAGCTCCCCCTATTTGGGTGAGGTCACTAATACAAATGAAAGAAAAACAATCACAAAGCAAAATAAATATATCTGACAGAAAATTGAAACATTCAGCAGATTTGTACATAATAGAAGCTTTGTGACAGAATAAACTAATAAAGTTCAGACAATATAAAAACTAAACAGAATGTTTTTCTTTTCTTTATCAGCTCGCTCAGAGGGATGTGTAAATTTGATTTATCTATTGGGATTGGCTGCTTCTCTTCTAGACATTGTCATGTCAGCAGCTCTAATTATATTGAAAGAGGTAGCTCTGGGTACCACAATCTCTGGATGTAAGTTCATATAAGCATGTACATTGAAAAACCTATTAGCCTTGTCATACCTTTTAAGTTCTTCTTTTCTGTAGGTTGACATTGTGGAGTACTGTGATGGATCTCTGCCTTCAGCTTTAGCTTTGTTAATCAAGGAGAGTCCGATAAGTTCTTGAACTCTGGCCATTCTTGCAGTATTTTCTTGTTCTGGATCTACAAATGGAATTGGTGGTGATCCTGGCCTTTTTGGACTTTCAGCTTTTTCAATTTCAGATGCTTGTTGTTGTTGATGTCTGCTGCTTGAAGAATATCTTTGTTGACTGCTTCCTTGAGATTTTGAAGATCTAACTTGATTTCTTTGATAAGTTTGAGCATAGGAGGTAGATCTCTGAGAAATGTTTCTTGAAGCACTAGCTGCTGGAGGAGGAGGAGGAGGACCTCTCCAATTCCTTTGAGGAGGAGGAGGTGAGTACCTTCTACTCTTATTCCTGGCTTTCTGCTCATTCTTGGACAGCCACATCCATGAGGGCATCCCTGGGTAAGGTGTGATATTCTGCAAGATGTAGTAGGGAGTATCATGGGTGGGATTTGGTTTGGGAGCAGCTTTAGGAACAACCTTTCTTTTCTTTACAGCTTTATTCTTAGCCTTTGAATTATCAGATTCATCAGAATCATCATCATCATCTTCATCATCAGAAGATCCCTGAGGATTGTCATATATGACATCAATGGCCTTCAGAATATCTTTAGATATTTATTTCTCAGCCTGAGGCTATACTGGAGGTTCTGCAACTCCAACTTCTATTTCAGCAATACTTTCAGAAATTAACTTATTCTCTTCTTCAATATCAGACATAAAAATTTCTTCTAGATCTGGTAGGGGACTATCATCCATCTTATATGTAGGAGGAGAGATATCCTTTTGAGGAGAAATAGCCTTTGGGGCTGAAACTGGTTCAAGAACATTTTCAATCATATGTTCTTCTGTGAACACTGGAACTGCAAAACTAGCCTTGAGTTGTAGGGCTAATTGGGGAGGAATATGGTACAATAGCTTTAGATAGCTATGAGCAAATTTCTGGAAGATAATTTAAATGAACTGTATCAAAACAATTTAATAAATTGTAAATATCTATTGTGGGATTGACAATGCAATCACCCACAGTCAAGACTTCTGGAATGTCTATATTTGTATATGTACATAATATATTAATTATTACTGTCTCAGCCTCTGTAAGCATATATTCATCAGTCTCTGCATCTGCAGGCTCATCTAACTGCAAAATTTCTGCTACTGCTGGAGCTGGAACTGCTTCTTCATTGAGCATCTCCCCCTGCCTGATTCCAGTGGATATTGGAACCAGGCCCCTAGAAGAAGAAGGGATAGAGGAGGCAGCAAGGAGAGCAGCAAGAGAAGAAATGAAGGCAGCAAGAGGTGAGATTGCCTCTGCTATGAGTTGCCTGATCACTGGAGTGATGTGCTACAGGATGGTGGAAAGGGAGGGAGAATCCATATCCATAAACTCTGGTGGAGTTTGAGTAGATACAAATGGATGAGGAGAAGGAATGACATCAGATGTAGGGACATCTGGTATGATGTCATCCTGTGAAGGTGATGCAACAGGAGATGGTATTGGAGTGGAATTGTCATGTACAGGTGAAGTAGGTGTAGATGGTAAGGAGGTGAGCAGATTAAAAGTGGGGGATGACATGAATGTTTCATGTATGTCATTTAGATGAGGTGGAAGTGGAGATGGATGTGGAGTGATGTGCTCAGGAGATGGAACTGGTGTTGATGGATGTATTGGTGAAGTAGGTGGTTGTTGAGGAGGAGGTGGTGAAGGAATTCTGGTGGAGGGAAGGACAACTTCTGGAGGTGGAGGAGTTGTTGTTGGAAGAGGTGTTGTTGAAGGAGGAGGTGGAATGGGAACTTCTTCAACAATAGGGTGGGGAGTGGCTGGTACAACCCTTATGCCCTCAGAAGGTGTGGAAGAGGAGGAAGTCCTGGATGGCTTAGAGATGGTCCTCTCCCACCTTCCAAATAAGGCACATGTCAGCCTTTTGGCGGCATTGATGAATATGGTCTGGGAGACCATGGATTCAGATGTCTTTTCTTGGAGGAATATGCTCAGTACCCTTCCATAACAAACTTCTTTCTTATTATTTTTCTTCTTTATTAAATCGAACAGCAGTTTTGCCCAATTAACTGCTTTCTTTTCAACCAGAGCACTCATCACTAGAAACTGGTGCCTGGTGATGTAATCGTGGGAGGTATGTTTTCCCAGCAAAACCTTGCCCACAACATCAGCTAAGAATTTGTATGCAGACGACAAATTCTTCTTCACTAGTTTATTTGGGTTGTCTCTAGTATGTCCCATTTTTATCAGCATATTATCATATTCATCACTATCCATTTCTATATCTTCATTTCCATTTATCAGACCGAAAATTTCGGTTAGTATTGCAGGGGAAAGAGAAACTTGATTACCGGATATGGTGTCGGTCATTGTATCTGCATCGGGTGTGGTGGAAGTGAACACCCATTCTCTAATCTCTATCGCTGATATCTTGATTCTGTGTGTCATGAAATTCTTCAGATTTTGTTCCTCAAAGAGTTTCAGAATGTCTAAGAAGATCTGTTCTGAATGTTGGAATGAATCGAAATCGATGTCAAAACCCATATCGAACTTCATCGCTACCGGAGAGTTTGCCGGAATCGTCATTTGTTCGCCTGCAAAAGAAAACAGAGCGATCAAGTGCAATGAGAATAAAAAGCGCAGGACGGAGATCGAAGAAAACATATATATATGGTTTTCAGAATATGAAGCAGCAAACTCCGTCCGACGAAAAATAAAAATTCTTCAATCTGGGTTCGACAAAATATTTTATTGACAAAAGAATTTGTCGATATCAGTCAGAAGAAGTGAAAACATTTCGTCGAGTTCAGTTCGATGAAAATTTTCTGAAGCAATATTGTTGATCTCCGTTCGACGAAAAGAGCTTCACATAGAGAATTCGCCGATCTTAGTTCGACAAATTTCTCAAGAACTTTTCTTAGTTCGTCGATCTCCGTTCGACGAACTTTGATAAATTCTTCGATCGCAGACAGAAATTTAAATTAAAGCCTCTCCATTGATCATACCTAGCTGATTTATAAAGAATAGATAGTTCCTCTCATCCAAGGGTTTGGTGAAGATGTCTGATCTTTGTAAATCAGTGTAGATGTAGACAAGCTTAATTTTATTTTTGTCCACACACTCTCTAATGAAATGATGTCTGATGTTTATGTGCTTAGTTCTACTATGATGCACTAGATTTTCTGTAATAGAAATTGCACTAGTGTTATCACATAGTAAGGTTGAATTATTTAAGTTGAAGACATAATCTAGAAGTTGGGTCTGAATCCACAGCATCTGGGAATAACAACTACCAGCTGCTATGTATTCCGCTTCAACAGTTGAAGTAGACACAGATGACTGTGTTTTGCAAAACCAAGATACTAGTCTAACACCAAGGAACTGGCATGTCCCTGAGGTGCTTTTTCTGTCTACTCTACATCCAGAAAAGTCAGCATCTGAGTATCCAGTCAACTCAAACTTTAACTCAGTTGGATACCAGAGTCTTAGACTAGGACAACTCTTTATATATCTTAAAATCCTTTTTAAGAAAATAAGGTGAGATTCTTTAAGGTTCACCTGGAACCTAGCACAAAGGCATGTAGCAAACATGATGTCTGGTCTACTTGCTGTAAGATATAACAGGGACCCAACAATGGCCCTATATAATTTCTAATCTACAGGTTTTCCATATTCATCAGAATCAATTACAGTATTTGTAGCCATAGGTGTTTTCTTGGCTGAGGCATCTGACATCCCAAACTTTTTGATTAGCTCATTAGCATACTTAGATTAGGATATAAAGATGCCATCAGGTAGCGGCTTCACTTAGAGACCAAGGAAGTAGGAGAGCTCACTCATGCTACTCATTTCAAACTTGTAATGCATGAGGTCAGAGAACCTCTTGCATAGTTTGGAATCTATAGACCCAAAAATAATGTCATCTATATAGATTTGTACTAATAAGATTTGATCCTTATGATGTCTAGTGAATAATGTCCTATCTACTATGCTCCTAAAAAATTTTTGCTCTAGACGAAAGCTAGTTAAGGTTTCATACCAAGCTCTTGGAGCTTGCTTTAAACCATAGAGAGCTTTATGCAATTTAAAGACATAAGAGGGATGAGTAGGAGAGATAAAACCTGGTGGTTGCTCCACATAAACTTCTTCTTTAAGTTCACCATTCAAGAATGCACTTTTGACATCCATTTGGTATACTTTGAACTTTTTATAGACAGCATATGCAAGGAAGATTCTGATTTCTTCCAGCCTTGCAACAGGTGCAAATGTCTGGTCATAGTCAATCCTTTCCTCTTGTCTATAGCCTTGAGCAACCAGGCTTGCCTTATTCCTTATGATGATACCTTGAGCATCAAGCTTGTTTCTGAATACTCATTTAGTTCCAATTACTGGGTAGTCTTTTGGTCTTGGAACTAAATCCCAAACTCTGCATCTCTCAAATTGGTTGAGCTCTTCTTGCATTGCAACAATCCAGTGGGGATCTTGCTCCACATCTTTGATGGATTGGGGCTCAATTTGAGATATGATGCAGTCATGCATCATGTCCTGGTGGAGTTGATGTCTTGTCTGCACACCAATTGAAATGTCTCCAATCACTTGAGATACAGGGTGATCTCTAAGTGTGAAAAATTCAGTAGGAGTAGTTGGTTGAGCAACAGCTTGGGGAATTAATTCCTCTTGTGGAATTACAGCTGTTGTTGGTTCTTCACTGATTTCAGTGTCTTCATCTTCATTGTCTTCAGCAATATGTGAGTGAAAGATATGGTACCTAAACACCTAGAGGGGGGGGGGGTGAATAGGTGACCTAATCCTTTTTAAACTTTAATGGCAGCCAACAGTTTATAACACAGCTTTCTAACTTATTCTATCACAGCAAACACAACAATAATCACAGCACAGCACAGCACAGCATACACAGTGGTTTATAGTGGTTCCCTAAGATATGGGTACATCCACTTTCCCCCTTCGCCTATCTAGCAGTGTACTAGATTCGGCTAAACTCCTCCACTGTCTCAGAACCCAAATTGGTTCTTACACCTCAGGCCCAAAGCCTTGCAACTCAGCTTTATCCCAAAGCCTACACTCAGCCAATCAAGGCCTACACTCAGCCAACCAAGGCCTATACTCAGCCAACCAAGGCCTACACTCAGCCAACAAGGCCTACACTCAGAGATCACAATCTCCTATACTTAGGCTCTCAAGCCCCACCCTCAGCCTTTATAATTATAGGCTTACAATTCACTCAGATCCAAAGGATCCTACAAGATAAAAATGTATTACAAAAATTAACTCAACAACTCAGAAATAAAATAGGGGAGTTGAGAGTTTCTTGATGAGTTCTTGGAAGAACTCAGCTGGATTCAATCTGACTTAGCTTTCTTCAAAGCTTCTTGAGTAGAACTGAATAAGACTGAATCCTCCTACAGTAGTTCCTTGACCTCTGCCACTTAAGATCCAGAATGAATCTGAATCATTCTTCTCAGCCTAGTTCCAAAGGCTGATTTCTTGGATGGAGCCCTCTCTCTCCAACTTCTTAGATCTGCACTTGGACTGCAAGATCTTCTTGTGTTGATACTTTGTGTACCACTTCAATGACTTGTTCAACAATAATCTGAACCAGTTGATCAACGATCATCAACCACACTTTCTGTAGACTGTATGTGCCTATTTATAGGCCTTCTTCATGGTAACCGGCTGATCCGGTTCATAACTGTCTTCTGACATCTCTGACAGGTGCTGTAGACCGGCTAGAACGGCAGCTGTCATGTCATCCAGTCATTTCTTGAAAATCTCTAACTGTCTGATAGTGTCGAGACTTTCTGTCTTTAAGTGTCGACACTTATAGACCAAGTGTCGACACAAGTCTACAAGGTGTCGACACAACTCCTTGTATGTCTCGACACAGATTCTTCTTCAGGTGTCGACACTGAAATTGAGTGTCGACACAAGTACTTGTTCTTCTTGCTTTTACTGAATTCTTCTAAGTGTCGACACATCTCCTTTGTGTCGACACAACTTCTTGTGTTGAATCTATTAAGTGTCGACACTACTTCTTGGTGTCGACACATAGTCTTCTATGTTGATTCTTGCTGAGTGTTGACACAGCTCCTTGTGTCGACACACCTTCTTCTTGTTGAGACTTCAGCTGAGTGTCGACACATTCCCTTAGTGTCGACACTTATACTTAGAATAATTTTGTTGATCTTTCTGATCTTTGCTAAGTGTCGACACAGCTCCTTGTGTCGACACTTTCTTCAAGTGTAGAGTCTTTAGCTGAGTGTCGGCACATTGTTCTAGGTGTCGACACATACTTCAAATGCTGACTCTTCTGTTGAGTGTCGACACATTGTGCTGGGTGTCGACACTTACTTCAAGTGCTGACTCTTCTGCTTAGTGTCGACACATTGTGTTGAGTGTCGACACTTGTACTTAGTCTCTGCAGACTTTTGCTGAGTGTCGACACAGCTCCAAGTGTCGACACTTTCTGGTGTAGACTCAGCTTCACTGGGTGTCGACACAGCTCCTTGTGTCGACACTTTCTGTCTGCACTTTTCTTCACTGAGTGTCGACACAGCTCCAAGTGTCGACACTTTCTGTCTAGTGTCGACTCTGCATCCCAGGTGTCGACATAAGTACTCCAAGTGTCGATACTGCTTGTCTGGGTGTCGACACAAGCCTTCTTAAGTGTCGACACTTTCTCTCTGGGTGTCGACACATGGACTTAGAGACTTTTTGCTTCAGTCCAGTGATTACATAACCTGCACAAGTAAACTCAACATACATCAAATACATTATGATGTATATCATTGAGTTGGGTGAGGCTTCTTCAAATCAGGTACATTTAACCAATGTACCCAACAGTGAGAAGGATGGCTAGCAGCCTCATTGGTGAGGGTTAATTTATTCAGCTTCTCACACAAATGTGGTTCCTGCAAAGACTCACTGGTAGAAGGAATCTTCTCCTTGTAAACATGTTAGTTTCATCAAATAAAATATGGATAGATTCCTCAATATTCATGGTAGATTTATTATAGACCCTATAAGACTTGCTTACTTGGGAATATCCAAGAAAAATTCCCATTTCAGCCTTGGCTTCAAATTTTCTAATGTGTTTCTTATTATTGTTGTGAATATAACATAAGCAACAAAATATTTTAAAATAGTCTACTTTAGGTTTATTCCCTTTAAGTAGCTCATAAGGAGTCTTATTCTTAAGCTTGTGTATCAAACTTCTGTTTAGTACATAATTTGCTATGCTCACAGCCTCTACCCAAAAGGATAGGGGCAAATGAGCATCTGCAAGTAATGTGCCTGCAGATTAAATTAGGGTTCTATTCTTCCTTTCAGCAATCCCATTTTGTTGAGGTGTTCTAGGAGCTGAGAAGCAGTGCCTGATACCTTTCTTCTCATAGAACTCTTGCATAAGAAGAGACTCAAACTCAGTATCATGATCACTTTTGATCAATGCAACTAGAGTAGAGTACTCAATCTGTATGTTCTTGAGAAAATCTGTAAGAAACTTGAAGTTATCAGACTTAGATCTCAGAAAGAATACCCAAGTGAATCTTGAGAAGTCATCTACAATCACTAAAGTATAAGATTTCCCTCCTAGTCTTTGTACAGCAATAGGACCAAAAAGGTCCATATGTAGAAAGTACAATATTCTAGGTCAGTCACTTTTATTTACTGACTTAAAACTATTTTTGGTTTGTTTGCCTAACTGACAAGCCCTGCAAAGGTTTTCCTTCTTGTAGGTGCAAGAAGGCAATCCGCTAACAAGGTTGTCCCTAGAGAGTTTAGCAATAATTTTCAAATTAACATGTCCTAATCTCTTGTGCCAAAGGTCATTATTATTGCTGGTTTGATTAAATAAACATATTTCAGATTTAGCTGACTGGAAATTAACTATGTAAATGTTTCCTACTCTAGTGCCAGTCAATACTACATGGTTATCTACTGAAGTAATAATGCAAGAAGTTTTATTAAATGATACCTGAAACCTTTCATCACATAACTGACTTATGGAGATAAGGTTGTGCTTCAGTCCACTTACATAAGCTACCTTCCTAAAGGTGACTGCTCCAATCTTGACCTTTTCATAGCCTTCTGTCTGGCCATAATTGGAATCATCAAATATTACTTCGGGTCCTAACTTTGACTTGTAATTGATTAGGTAGTCCTTATTTTCAGTCATGTTTTTAGAACAGTCACTATCCAGATACCATTGTTGCTCTGTGGTGGGATAGTCTTTCACCTGCAATGAAACAAATTAGCTATTCTTGACCCAGGTTACCTTGGGTCCTTCTTTCTTCACATAACTAAAACTGGAAATGTAAGAGTATTCAGGTTGACATTTATAACCTAAGAGATGATATCTTCTAGGTGGAATAATCCATTGATTAAATTGATTGAAGGAAGATCCTGGTTGATTATAAGTTTTAGTAAACTTCAAGTTTCTATTAAGATGAACTGCGTTCGACGAATTCTGGTGAGTTCGTCGATCTGAGTTCGACGAATGGGGATGAGTTTGTCAAACTCCACTCAGAGAACGGAAGTATTCATTCTTTGGGCCCCAAAATCATCGATCTCGGGTCGACGAACCATACTAGTTTCGTCGATCGTAGTTCAACGAATAATTATTGTGAAAGTTTGCATTCAGAGTTCGTCGACTGGAGTTCGATGAACTGTACACATTTTGTCGATCGGAGTTCGACGAAATCTATTGAACATAGTTATAATTAGGACTTTTCTTATTCTTTTTCTTTTGTTTTAATTCAGTTTGTTTAACATTATTGTCATTTTTTATCTTTTCTTTTCCTTTTTCTGAAACAAATTTTATATGAGCTGTTAGTATATTCTTCTGAATTAGTGGGGGTTGGCTTGATAAAGCACCTACGCCCAGCTTGCCATTTAGCCTGACATTTACTGTGCTTGTGATGTCCATCAACTTGATACTTCTCCCATTTAGGGATTCTTCAAGTTGCCTTGCCTCAGCCAATTTAGTCTTTAGTGATATAATTTGTTCTTGGGCTAAAGTTAATTCATCTTTTAACTTAATATTTTCAGAAATAAATTTTTCATGATCAGTTAATTTTTCTCTAAGTATTTTGATTTCTTTTTCAGAGTTTATTAAATAAATGTATAGTGATTTGAATTCAGTTTTGAAATTGTCAGAATTGTAATCAAAGGAAGACAATACCTGATCTTCCTCTGATTCAGATGTTTCATTGTCTGACTCTTCTGCTTGGTCCTCAGCATCAGATGGGCTGCAGGAGGCATTGATAGGCATAAGGCAAACTTCCCTTGCCTTAGCTTCTTATTCCTCTTCACTGGAGCTAGAAGATGAGGATTCATCTTCAGTGTCTCTCCAGGTCTCAGCCACAAAGCCCTTCTTTTCTCTTGTGCTTGCTGGAGGAAGGCTTGCTGTAGTGATGCTTCCTGGTTTATTTTTCTCTTCTTTTCTCCCTCTTTTGATTCTCAGGACACTTTGAGATAAAGTGTCCTGGCTTCCTGCACCCAAAAAAACAACTTCTTTAGTGGGTGTTTTGTCATACATGGGTTTGTCATCCTGCCTAGATGACTTTCTTCTGAAGTCCTTCCTTTCCATTTTGTAGAATCTCTTGGGTAAGAGACTCAGAAGTTCTTCACTAGCAGTTGGGGCTTCTGTCTCTTCTGAAGCTTTAAAAGATATGCTTTGTTCTTTTCTTACTGGAGGAGTCTTCTGTTCTATAGCGTCTCTTTACTTTATCAGTTGCTTATATGATTTGAGATTTACCAGAAGAGATTCAGTGGAAATCTCATTCAAGTTTCTGGCCTCCATGATTGGCCATATTCTGGAATCCCAAGTGCTGGGGAAGCACATTAGGATTTTGTCAGTCACCTCAGTGAGAGTGATATCCTTATCCAGAGTCTTTAGCTCATTGATGATTGAGCTTAATCTATTATACATATCACTAATAGATTTTGATTCATCCTTCTTGAAATTTTCATATTAGGAGATGAGGGTTGATCTCCTATCCTTCCTATCATCTGCTGATCCAGCAACCATCTGGTTGAGAGAGTCCCAGATAGCCATGGCAGATGTGCATTCAGCCACCTTTTGTCATCTGACATAGTCTTTGTTAGGATGTTCATGGCCTTTGCATCTGCTATTTTGGCCTTCTTTTGAGCATCTGTCCACTCAGGTGATGGAACAACATATGTGCTTCAAGTAGAGGTAGATGTAGTAGGTTGAGGGGGACCTATCAAAATATAATTATATATGTCTTCATCAATAGAATTCATATAAAGTTAATTCTTGTCTTTCAGATTGCAAACTTGTTCAGATTGCAGACTGGAGGTCTGGTGCTTGCATAATCCTTGTTCTGTGCCATGCTGTGAACTAAACAGAAAACTAAGGAAAAAGAAAATCAGATCTAATAAGGATCTTTTGGTTCAAGTGTTAGCTTGTACAACCAAAGGAACACTGCTCTGATACCAATTAAAAGATAGGGGTTAGATCTGATTTACTCTAGATGAGGGGTGAATAGAGTAATGAAAACCCTTTTTGGCTGTTTTAAATATTATCAGCGTAAAGTAGTGATACCAGTAGTAGTAATAGAAATGAAAGATAATCTAAGCTAATCTACCACAACAAAACAAACTAATCTATCACATCACAAAGAAAATAGGCAACCAAACGGCACAAGAAATTTATAGTGGTTCCCCAACCTGGGTAATCCACTCTTCTACCACCCTCGTAGGAATCCACTAACAGGTTTTTGATCAGGTGACTGCCACCACAAGATCTATTTTTAGGGAGATCTCACAACCCTTTGAGCTTTTGATCTGGTGCCCAAACACTAAGAATAAACTTTTGAAGGGAGTTAATAAACCCTTTTATAAGTGGGGGGAGAGAGATTTGATGGTGTCTTCTCTTTCTCTAATCAACAGAGAAGACTAGTGGATTGCTGTTGTCAAGGCTCCTTCAAAAATCACTTAGAGCCTTGCTCAGGGTGTAGGTCTTCAGCCTTGACTTGAAGTAATCCAGGAACTTCTAACTGATCCAAATTATGTTGTCCTTGAAAGCTCTTAGTTGAAGTTGAAGGAGACTCTTGATTTATGTCTGTTGTTCTTCTTCAGTCATCAGTAAGATCAAGGTGAAAACATGTTGTTTTCTGCATTGAGAATATCTGAGTGTTTCTGTATTCTCTGGTTGTGTATATTACTATCCCTGTTTGTATCTTTATATCTGCTTGTATATCTGAAAGAGAAAATCTCTTTTATATTCTCTGTCGAAATTCTCCTTTGAAATTTGAATCTGAAGCATTGATTGCTGATTGTTTGGAGAATGAAAATCGGCTGGAGAATATTTTCTTCAATGAGTTTCCCAACTGTCCCAATAAATTAAGCAAGTAATTAACCTGATGAAGACCATAATTAATGCTGCCAATAACGGCTATATTCAGAGAATATGAGCATTAATTACTCAGGAAATTACTGCTAAATTGTTGGGTACATTGGTTTAAATGTACCTGATTTAAAGAAGCCTCACCCTACTCAATGATATACATCAAAATGTATTTGATGTGTTTTGAGTTGTGTTGTGCAGGTTAAGTATTTGCAGGGAAAGCACAAAAGATTCTAAGTCCATGTGTCGACACCCAGAATGAAAGTGTCGACACTTAAGAAGACTTGTGTCGACACCCAGGCAAGCAGTGTCGACACTTGGAGTAATTATGTCGACACCAGGGATGCTGAGTCGACACCAGACAGAAAGTGTCGACACAAGGAGCTGTGTGGACACTCAATGAAGAAAAGTCCAGTGAAGCAGTATCGACACTTAGAAGCAGTGTCGACACCCAGAGGAACTGTGTCTACATCAGAAAGTGTCGACACTTGGAGGCTGTGTCGACACTCAGCAAAAGTCAGCAGAGTCTAAGTATAAGTGTCGACACCCAGAGGAATGTGTCGACACACAGCAGAAGACTCAGCACTTGAAGAAAGTGTCGACACAAGAAAGAATGTGTCGACACTCAGCAGAAGAGTCAACATATGAAGAATGTGTCGACACAAGGAGCTGTGTCGACACTTAGCAAAGTTCAACAAAATTCTAAGTACAAGTGTCGACACAAAGGGGAATGTGTCGACACTCAGCCAAAGTCTCAACAGAAGAAGAATGTGTCGACACAAGGAGAAGTGTCGACACTCAGCAAGTATCAACACAGAAGACAAGTGTCGACACCAAGAAGAAGTGTCGACACTGAACAAGTTCAAACACATGAAGATGTGTCGACACAAAGGAGTTGTGTCGACACTTACAAGAATTCAACAAAGTGCTGAAGAACAAGGAGTTGTGTCGACACCCAATATCTGTGTCGACGCATGATGAAGAAGCTGTGTCGAGAAGTAAATTCTACAACACAAGAAGTTGTGTCGACACCTTGAAGGCTAGTGTCGACACTTAGTCTACTTGTGTCGACACTTGGTCTATAAGTGTCGACACTTAAAGACAGATTGTCTCGACACTTTCAGACAGTTACAGTTATTTCAAGAACTGACTGGTTGACTTGACAGCTGCCATTCCAGCCGGTCTACTGCACCTGTCAGAGTTGTCAGAAAGCTGTTAGAAACCGGATCAGCCGGTCACCATGAAGAAAGTCTATATAAAGGCTTATACATTCTACAGATAACAGGTTGTTGAAAAGCAATTCATTGAAGACTTTCAAGTAAAGTTCTAAGTAGTTGGAGAGAGAGCTCCATCCAAGAAGACAGCCGTTGGAACCAGGCTGAGAAGAAGGGTTCAGACTTTGTTCTGAATCTTAAGTTGCAGAGATCAAGGATCAGCTGCAGAGAAGATCAACCCTATTGTGTTCTACATTCAAGAAGCTTTGAAGAAAAGCCAAGTGAGGTTGATCTCAGCAGAGTTCTTTCAAGAACTCATCAAGAACCTATCAACTCATCTCTCTATTCAGAGTTGTAGGTATATACACTTTGTATTTTATATTTCTTGTAGGATCCTTAGGGATCTGAGTTGTAAGCCTGCAATTATAAAGGCTGAGTGGTAGGGCCTGTGTGCCTGAGTGTAGGAGATCTGTATCTCTGAGTGTAGGCCTGTTGTGGCTGAGTGTAGGCCTTGTGGCTGAGTGTAGGCTTTGTGAAGAAGCTGAGTGTAGGTATTTGGAGAAGACTGAGTTGTAGGGCCTTGGGCCTGAGCTGTAGGAACCTGTTTTGGGGTTCTGAGTGTAAGATCTGAGGATCTGAGATAGTGGAGGAGTTTGGCCGAATCTAGTACACTACTAGATAGGCGAAGGGGGAAAGTGGATGTACCCAAACCTTGGGGAACCACTATAAATCTATGTGTCCACTGTGTGCATGTGTGATTCTGTGATTGCTGATTGATTTCTGTGTTAAAGTAATTATAATGCTGTGATATAATCTGAATTCTTCCTAAAAAAGTGGAAAAAGATTTAGTCACCTATTCACCCCACCCCCCACCCCCCACCCCTCTAGGTGATTAGGTACAATTTCTTTCAAGTGGTATCAGAGGGAGGTTACTCAAAAAGGGACATAACTGTCTGAGTAGATCCTGTTGGCAGATTAAGTGAAATCAAGAAAATCAAGAAACATGGGTTCAACAGAGTATCATAAGGAACTTGGATCCATGAAGCTACCCATTTGTAGAAAAGAAATTTTTGGCATCTGGAAGGAAAGGGTGAGACTATTTATGGAAGCCTCAGACCCTAGGATATATATCACAGTTAAAGAAGGGGCATATGTGCCTATGAAGGTTTCAGTCCTGGATGCAAATCAGAGAACACCTAAGAACTTCTCTGAAATGACAAAAGATGAGATAATTCTAGCCACAATGGATAAGAGGGCTCAGAATATCATTGTAAGTGCCTAAAAACTAGAGGTACTCACTAGACAGTGAGCAAACTCAGCTGCCTAGTCAAGAACCAGATGTTGTTATCAAAGACACATCTGCTGTTCTAGTAGTTGAAGAGCAAAGAATGTCTCCAGCTCAATCACCTTAAGAGTTCACCATGGAAGATCTATTTCTAAATCTGGATCAAGCAGATTTTGACAAGGAAATTGATGCTGCTGAAGGAGAGAATGTTGCTGCTGAGGGGGAGCAAATGCAAGTTCTGGAGGAGCCTATAAGGCAAGAAACTGAGAAGGCACAAGATGTGCAAGCTGACAAGCCTCAAAGCCCTAAGGAGAGGGCTGATATTGCCAGCACTTCTGCCTCTGAAGATGAGGAGACTGCAAGGGCAAGGAAAAAGAAACTCTATGTATTCAAGAGAAGGAGCCAGAGTTACAAGAAGGCTCTGCAAACTGTAGCCCCACAGCCTATAGTTCAACAAGCTCCAACTGTTGACTATAGTGCTTTACTGATTGCACTGCAGATTAAAATGGATGAACAAAGGAAAGCCATAGAGGCTTATGTTGATGCAGGGCACAGATCATTACAGTTTGTTCTTGCCCAAGATATAAAATCTATAAGATTTGAGATGAATCTCAACAAGAAGGAGATGACAGACTGCTTCCACAAGGGTGGAAATGCAGTGGTGTATTTGACAACACAACAAGAGAAGATCAAGGCACAGGTGGATGATATAGCATTGAAACAAGGATATGTTCTTGAAAATCAATTAAGAATGAATGACAATTTGACTGAATCCCACAATGGTATTGTCACTGAATTAAAGAATAAGGCTGTTGAACCTTCTACATCTACTGATGCTGCTAAAGCTAAATTTGATAAAGTCTTTCAAGAGGAAATTACTGCTGTAAAGACTGCTATTCAAGCCTCCCAGAAGGTCATATCTGAACAACTTACAAAGCTTAAACTTTAATTTAAAGAAGGAATCAGATACTTGGATGCACAGATCAGATTTCAAAAGGATGATGTCAGAGATCACATGGCCAGAGAAGTCATAAAGGGGGAGAGAGTGTTAGTCAAGGCAAGTTCTGAGCATGCCAAATGGATATCAAATTCAATCAGGGCTACACTTGGATACCCTCCTCTGTGTGATGACCAAGAAGTTGCTGAATCAGGCATTAACCCTGCCTATTTTGGAGGTGAGCAACCAGAAGTAGCTCAGGTCATTTATCCACCTCCAGACTTTGACATGATTCAAGTAGATGTGAGCACCATGTATAGCCCACCTGAGGGCAAGGACCATGTTCATATTGAAAAGGTTGTTCAACCTATATCTGAAGCCATGCAAGAGGAATTACAGAAAGAAGAAGAGACAAGGTTGTCAAAGAAGAGGTTTAGGGAACAAGCAGAACAAAAACCAGATTTTGAACAGTGGAGCCCTACCTCTAGGAATATAATTTTAACTGCCTGGAAAGCTGCCAAGGACAATACACATGATAGGAACAAATGGTTCTCTGAAGCTGAATGGAGAAAACATGAAATAAGACAAGAGGCCATTGTTCAATTCAGAAGGAAGGCTAAGATGGGAAAGCTACCTCCTACTACAGTGGAGCCTAGCAAGTACTTCCCCAAGCCATATCACTACTTTGAGAGGCAGAAGATCAAGGCAGACGCACTCAAACAGAAAGATCTAAAAGGCAAGAAGCCTGCTGTTGCTGAAACTGCTGAAGCCACTGTCAAAGCTCAAGTCCAACCTGGCAAAGGCATAGTTATCAAAGAACCAGACCAGAAATAGATTAAGAAATTACTTGAAGATTATTTTGTAATCTTTTTAAATGTAAAACATTTTTGTAAACCATTGAAGGTGTATTAGAAAAATGTTAGAACAATATATGATAAATATATTTCATGATTGTTCTGTGAATGTGTCTATTTCTTGTTCTAAAATGATGAATGTGTATACATGTGTGAATTATTACATGTTTATGTTTACCCTGCTGTAAATAATCTGCTTTACATCATTTTGTAATCTTTAATTATGAATGGTGTATATCATTGACTAAGGGTTATGACTTCTCCAAATAGGGGGAGATTGTTGGGTACATTGGTCAAATGTACCTGATTTGAAGAAGCCTCACCCAACTCAATGATATACATCATAATGTATTTGATGTATGTTGAGTTTACTTGTGCAGGTTAAGAAATCACTGGACTGAAGCAAAAAGTTTATAAGTCCATATGTCGACACCAAGAGGGAAAGTGTCGACACTTAAGAAGACTTGTGTCGACACCCAGACAAGCAGTGTCGACACTTGGAGTCATTGTGTCGACACCTTGGATGCAGAGTCGACACCAGACAGAAAGTGTCGACACAAGGAGCTGTGTCGACACTCAGTGAAGAAAAGTGCAGACAGAAAGTGTCGACACAAGGAGCTGTGTCGACACTCAGTGAAGCTGTGTCTACACCAGAAAGTGTCGACACTTGGAGCTGTGTCGACACTCAGCAAAAGTCTGCAGAGACTAAGTTAAAGTGTCTACACTCAGAACAATGTGTTGACACTCAACAGAAGAGTCAACACTTGAAGAATGTGTCGACACCCAGCACAATGTGTCGACACACAACCAGAAGAGTCAACACATGAAGTAAGTATCGACACCCAGCACAATGTGTCGACACTCATCTAAAGACTCTACACTTGAAGAAAGTGTCGACACAAGGAGCTGTGTCGACACTTAGCAAAGATCAGAAAGTTCAACAAAAGTATTCTAAGTACAAGTGTCGACACTTAGCTGAAGTCTCAACAAGAAGAAGGTGTGTCGACACAAGGAGCTGTGTCGACACTCAGCAAGAATCAACATAGAAGACTATGTGTCGACACCAAGAAGCAGTGTCGACACTTAGCAGATACAACACAAGAAGTTGTGTCGACACAAAGGAGATGTGTCGACACAAAGGAGATGTGTCGACACTTAGAAGAATTCAGCAAAAGCTAGAAGAACAAGTACTTGTGTCGACACTCAATTTCAGTGTCGACACATGCAGAAGAATCTGTGTCGAGACATACAAGGAAATGTGTCGACACCTTGTAGACTTGTGTCGACACTTACACAACATGTGTCGACACTTGGACTATAAGTGTCGACACTTAAAGACAGAAAGTCTCGACACTTACAGACAGTTAGAGATTTTCAAGAAATGACTGGATGACTTGACAGCTGCCGTTCCAGCCAGTCTACAGCACCTGTCAGAGATATCAGAAGTCAGTTATGGACCGGACCAGCCGGTTACCATGAAGAAGGCCTATAAATAGGCACATACAGTTTACAGAAACTGTGGTCCAGATTGTTGTTCAAGTGGATCAGATTATTGTTCAAAAGTTCAGTTTGTTGAAAAACAAATTATTGAAGTGGTACCAAGAGTATCAACACAAGAAGATCTTGCAGTCCAAGTGCAGATCTAAGAAGTTGGAGAGAGAGGGCTCCTTCCAAGAAATCAGCCTCTGGAACTAGGCTGAGAAGAAGGATTCAGATACAATTCTGGATCTTAAGTAGCAGAGGTCAAGGAACTACTGCAGGAGGATTCAGTCTTATTCAGTTCTACTCAAGAAGCTTTGAAGAAAGCTAAGTCAGGGTGAATCCAGCTGAGTTCTTCCAAGAACTCATCAAGAAACTCTCAACTCCCCTCTTTTATTTCTGAGTTGTAGAGTTATTATTTGTAATACATTTTAACTTGTAGGATCCTTTGGATCTGAGTGATTTGTAAGCCTATAACTATAAAGGCTGAGGGTAGGGCTTGTTAGCCTGAGTGTAGGAGATTGAGATCTCTGAGTGTAGGCCTTATTGGCTGAGTGTAGGCCTTGGTTGGCTGAGTGTAGGCCTTGATTGGCTGAGTGTAGGCTTTGGGATAAAGCTGAGTTGTAAGGCTTTGGGCCTGAGGTGTAGGAACCAATTTGGGTTCTGAGACAGTGGAGGAGTTTGGCCGAATCTAGTACACTGCTAGATAGGCGACGGGGGAAAGTGGATGTACCCATATCTTGGGGAACCACTATAAACCACTGTGTTGTGCTGTGATTGTGCTGTGTATGTTGTGAATACTTTGAGATTGCTGTGCAAAAGGTAAAAATCTGTGATAATAAACTGTTTGTTGCCAGTAAAATTAGAAAAGGATTAGGTCACCTATTCACCCCCCCCCCCCTCTAGGTGTTTAGGTACCATATCTTTCAAGATGGATGTCATATCAGGAGGTCAATTGATCAAGAGATCATTTTGACAGGTTATAGAAAGAGGAATGTCTGTTGCCTAGACATTATGTGTGAGACCAATAGTTCTCCAGTGTGTCTTGCAGCTGATGAGAAAGTCTCTCATTGTGTCAAATGGAACAAGAGGCTAGCCCATCTTAACTATAAGACAATTGGCCAACTCTATAGCAAAGAGTTAGTGAGGAATGATCCTCAAGTTAAGTGTATTAAAGATGGAATATGCTCAGCTTGTCAAAAAGGCAAGCAGACTAGATCCACCTTTAATAGCATTGAAAACAAAGATGCTGTGAGGTGTTTATACCTCTTGCATATGGATCTCTTTAGTCCTATGTCAGTTCACAGCCTAGGTAGGAAGGTCTATACCTTTGTAGTTGTAGATGACTACTCAAGGTTTTCCTGGGTGTTCTTCCTTAGACAGAAATCTGAAACACCTAGAATCTTCTATAGCTTTGTCAAACAAATTCAGAATGAACTAGACAGTACAGTGGTCAAGATAAGAAGTAACCATGGTACTGAATTTCAGTCTGATAGTATGGCAAAACTATGTGAAGAATTTGGGATATTTCAGGAGTTTTCTTCACCAAGGACACCTCTGCAAAATGGCATTGCTGAGAGGAAAAATAGAACCTTGATTGAGGCTGGTAGGACCCTATTAAGTGACACATCTCTTCCAGAATATTTCTGGGCTGAGGCAGTTAATACTGCATGCCATGTAATTAATAGGGCTACCATTACTAAAAGCCACAACAAGACCCCCTATGAGATTGTGAAAGGCAGAAAACCAAACTTATCCTATTTCAGGATCTTTGGTTGTAAGTGCTTTATACTTAACAATGGAAAGTCTTACTTGACTAAGTTTGCTGCCAAGTCCGAAGAGGGGATCTTTGTTGGGTACAGCAACAATAGTAAGGCTTATAGAGTCTACAACTTATCTACTCAAGTTATAGAAGAGTCTGTACATGTAGTATTTGATGAAACTAGACTTATTAACCATGAGTTATCTAGAAGTACTTGCATCTCCACAGGTGCAACTGAGAAGATGGACAAGCTCACTATTGAAGAAGGATCTACTGCAAGTCAGCATGTAGATGATAGTGGTTGCTGTGTAGGGGGAGTACTACATGTACCTAATGCAGAAGAAGATCAAGGAGTGCAGCAAGTTGAAGAAGCTGAAGGAGTTCAACCTGAAGCCAGGATACCTCCAGCTAATAGACATCTAAGAGATCATCCAGCAGATCAAATCATTGGTGATCTAAGACAAGGGGTACAAATAAGAAGCAGAAATCTGAATGCAGTACTCTACTCCAGTTTCCTATCCCAAGTAGAACCAAAGAAGTTTGAAGAAGCCATCCTAGACCCTCATTGGATTGAGGCAATGCAATAACAGTTGAATCAGTTCAAAAGGTGTAAAATCTGGGAGCTTGTTCCTAAACCAAAAGACCACAATATAATTGGAACCAAGTGGATCTTTAGGAACAAGATGGATGAACATGGAGTGATTGTCAAGAACAAAGCAAGACTGGTTGCTAAGGGATATAGGCAGGAAGAAGGTATTGACTTTGATCAAACCTTTGCTCTAGTAGCCAAACTGGAAGCCATAAGAATGTTCCTAGCCTATGCAACCTTTCAAGGATTTAAAGTTTACCAAATGGATGTTAAGTCAGCCTTTCTGAATGGTAATCTAAAGGAAGAGATCTATGTGGAACAGCCATCAGGTTTTGTTGATTCAACTCAACCTAATTATGTCTATAGACTTAGGAAGGCATTGTATGGGTTAAAATAAGCCCCTAGGACTTGGTATGAAACCTTGTCTAGTTTCCTCATTGAGAATAAATTCACAAGGGGGAAAATAGACAAGACTCTATTCCTTAGGGAATCCAGAGGCAAGATCATACTAGTCCAAATATATGTGGATGACATAATATTTGGGTCTACTGAAAATGGTATTTGCAGAAAGTTTGCTAAACTAATGCAAGGACAATTTGAGATGAGCAGTATGGGGGAACTTAAGTTCTTCTTGGGTCTCCAAGTTAGACAGAATGAGAATAGTTTATCCATATGCCAGTCTAAGTTCACCCTAGAACTAATAAGGAAGTATGGTATGGAATCATCCAGTACCATGAAAACTTCTATGGGGTCAAGTATGTCTCTTAGCAAAGATGATGCAGGGAAACCTGTAGATGAGACTTTGTATAGAGGGATAGTTGGATCCCTATTGTATTTGACTGCAAGTAGACCAGATATCATGTATGCTACATGTGTCTGTGCTAGGTACCAAGCATGCCCTAAAGAGTCTCATTTGACAGCAGTCAAGAGGATACTGAGATATCTAAAGGGCACACCTTATCTAGGCCTTTGGTACCCTAGGAATGGAGACTTTGATCTAACAGGTTATTCAGATGCAGATTTTGTAGGCTGCAAGTAAGATAGAAAAAGTACAACTGGAACCTGTCAATTCCTAGGTGGAAGACTGATTTCATGGAATAGCAAGAAGCAAACAAGTGTGGTTATCTCCACTGCATAATCAGAATATGTGGCTGCAGGAAGTTGTTGTGCTCAACTTCTCTAGATACAACATCAGCTTGAGGATTATGGTATTCAAGTAAGTAGAACACCACTGTTTTGTGATTCTACAAGTGCTATATTAATTGCAAATAATCCTGTTTCCCATAGTAGAACTAAACATATTGAAATAAAATATCATTTTCTAAGGGAACATGTAGAAAAAGAAGATATATCACTAGAGTATGTAAATACATATAATCAACTAGCTGATATGTATACTAAGCCCCTAGAAGAAACCAAATTCAATAGATTCAAAATTTAATTAGGTATGATAAACTTAGACTAAGTTTACAGAAATGGCTAAGTAAAATAGTGTCGACACACAGAGTTGTCTGTGTCGAGACAGAGAATTGGTGTCGACACTTCAGAGAAAAGGTGTCGACACATCTAGGATGTTGGTGTCGACACTTCAGGGAATTTGTGTCGACACATATAGAGAAGGTGTCGACACATCTACGGTGGCGTCGACACTTAGACTTTATGCAGAATTAGTGAAGTAAAGTCTCGACTATGTGTCGAGCTGAGTGGTGTCGACACATAAACAAGTGTCGACACATATATTCTGTCAACTATACTTTTGTCGACACATAGGTGTCGAAACATTATGAGTCTGTGTCGACACAATTTAAGTTAGTTAACCCGCCTTTTCATCTTCAAACCTAGAAATGTATAAATAGGATTTCGCCATTGTTTGTCGACACGCTCACCAAAGTTTCGAGACCAAACTTGTGTGTCGACAGCTCTCTTCTCTCCATTCAAATTCTTCAAACCCTAATGGCGCCAAAGCTTGAGGAGAACGTGAATGAAGGCTATGAACTGGTGCGGCATGCGTTTGATGACGCAGAATCGGAGATCAAGAATGTGGTAACTCTAGTCACAAACTCAGGGTTAGATTTTCTTGTTTCAGAGCGAACAAAGATATGGAAGAAAGAAGTATTAGAATTTCTAAATGGAGCAACCCTAGATGACACTAGATTCAAGATCAAGTCTAGGGTTCATGGAGAAAAGGTGAAGCTCTCCTCTAAGAGTTTGAGAAAAGTACTTCAGTTACCAAGGACTAAGGAAGAAGAAGAAGTTACTGCTTCTAAAACCAGAGATGCATTATGTTGGAACACCCTATTACTAATTTGGGTCAGGATCACTATGTCTCTAGGAATCTGTGTTTGACCTTCTGTATAGCTTAATAGGTCAATTAGAATTGAGTCTAAGGGATCAGGAGTCTAGGTTTGGAAGCTGCCCTGAAGACCAAGTTTTTCTGGAGACTAAGTCTAATCGTCGAGCTCAGCACGACGATTCGTCGAACTCCGGTCGATGATCGCTGAGCTCAAACCTCATAATATCGTCGAGCTCCACTCGACGATCGCTGAGCTCAACTTCGCAATATCGTCGAACTCCATTCGACGATCGGTGAGCTCAGGTCGACGATTTTGACTCTGCACTGGATCCTTATCTCTGAGCTCAGTTCGACGATCCTTGAGCTCAGATCGACGATTTCTTTGCTGCTTGCATTTTCCAGGTCGCTGAGCTCAGCTCGACGATAGCATAGCTCAGTTCGACGATTTCAGTTATCTTTCAGAATTCAAATTCGAATCAGATAGAAGTTATTCTGCATTTAATTCAGAAGATCTACCAGCCGTTTTCATTTACTCCTGGAGTAAGTTTCAAGGGATTTTTCAAAGAACAATTCAGTGGACCTTCCTTCAGAAGAAATTATGCAGTTAAGGCTGTAATCAATGCAGACCAACGGCTATCTTTGACAGAGTAATATCCTATTCAGACACAGAGAATAAAAAGACAGAATGTTTTTGAATGAAATAGAGAAGATATATAGAGATTGACAAGAACAGGACACAACTGAGAATATAGAGACTCTCTCAATCTTCTGTCAACAAGAATTCTGAAGAACACTCATCAAAGAGATCAAGCTTTCAAATAAATCTTCAGATCTCTTCAGCTCTCAAAGTGTTCAAGGCCAACATCATCTCAAGACTCCAGACACTCAACATTTCAGCTTGCTGAAATCATCTATTGCTGGAGTTCTACATCTGAAGGCCTATCACCCTCAAGCAAAGCTCTTCTTCCTGAAGATCAAGGACTCAGGGGGAGCTTTGAAATCAATCCATTTAGTCTTCTCAGTTGTTTGAGAAAAGAGAAGACTGCCATCACTCTCTCACCCCCACTCTGTAAAGGGTTTTTCAAACTCCCTTCAAAAGTTTGAATTTGGTTTTTGAGCACCTTGTCAAAAGCTCATTGGTGGCAAGACACCTGATCAAAAAATCTGTTTTGGTTTTTGAGCACCTTATCAAAAGCTAATTGGTGCCCAGGACACCTGATCAACTCATCCTGCAGTGGATTCCTACCTAGGGTGGTAGAAGAGTGGATGTACCCAAGTTTGGGGAACCACTATATTTCCTTGTGTCATCTGGTTCTGCCTGTTTTCTTTTTGTTTCTGGCCTAGCTTTTCTTGTGCTTAGTTTCTGCATAGCTTAGTTTTGTAATTAGTTTTATTTCTGCTTCCCTGCTCACACTCATTACAACAATTGTTGTAAAGTTTTGCAAAAGTTTTTCTTTGTGTTTTAAAAAGCACCATATACTCTATTCACCCCCCCTCTAGAGTATATCTGATCTAGTTTCCCCTTTCAATTGGTATCAGAGCCAGGTTGGTTAAACATACCATATCTGTTTGGTTGTACAGGCTAACACCTGAACCCCAAAGATCCCAAACTAGATCCTTCTTTTATATTTCATTATTAGATCTAGCTTGCACAAGTCATGGCCCAAAACAAAGATTATGCTAGCACCAGACCTCCAGTGTGCAATCTGTTAAAGTTTGCACTTTGGAAAGCAAGGATTAGACTCTACATGAATTCTATTGACGAAGACATTTTTAATTCTGTTTTGACAGTGTGTCCAAGACCTCCAGAGGGCACAAGCACAAATGCTGTTCCACCTCCATCAGGAACAGATGCTGACATCAAAAAGTGGAAAGTAGCTGATGCCAAGGCAATGAACATCTTAGCTCAGACAATGTCAGATGACATTTTTCAAAAAGTAGCTGAATGCAATTCAGCCAAGGAAATTTGGGACAAGCTCTCAGAAATTGTCTCTGGCTCAGCTGATAAGAGAAAGGACAGAAGATCTCATCTCATCTCCCAATATGAGAACTTCAAGAAGGGAGAAACAGAGTCAGTGGGAGACATGTATAACAGAATGAGTCTAATTGTTAGTGAACTGAGGACATTAGACAAAGAGATCTCACTGACAGAACTTAATGACAAGATCCTAATGTGCTTCCCCAGCACTTGGGATTCAAGAATCTGGCCAATTAAAGATGCCAGAAGTCTGAATGAGATCACCACTGAAGCCTTGTTGGGTAAGGTCAAATCTTATGAGCTACTCATCAAGAACAGAGAGGAAGAACAGAAGGCTGCTCCACCAGCCATAAGAAGGGAGAAGACTATAGCATTCAAGGCAACTGAGGATCTGCCTGAAGAAAAAGGAACAACCAATGATGAACTTCTCAGCTTGTTGGCCAAAAGATTCTATAAGATGGCCAGAAAGGACTTCAGAAGAAGATCATACAAGGAGCAGGATAAGCCAAGGTATGACAAGTCCATTGGCAATAGCAAAGACATCATTTGCTTTGGTTGCAGGAAACCAGGGCATATGGTTCCTGACTGTCCAGAGAACAAGAACAAGGACAGAAGGGACAGAAAAGAAAGAAGAAAGGAGAAGGACTCCAAAAGGAATGGAAGTAGCAAACCTTCTTCCAGCAGAAATAAGCACACAAGGAAAGGATTTGTTAGCTGAATCCTGGAGTGAGACTGAAGAGGAGTCAGAAGCCTCTTCCAGCTCAAGTGATGATGAGGATGATGCAGAGGAAAAGGAGTTCTGCATGATGGCAATCAATGCCTCACAACACAACTCAGAGGAAGAGGAGTCAGAGTCAGACTCAGAGACTCAACCTGAAGAAGATCAGGTAATCAGCTCTTTTGATTTTACTTCAGAAGATTTTAAACTTGAATTTAAAGCACTATGTTTAGACCTGCTAAAGTCTGAGAAAGAGATCATCTCTCTCAGAAATCAATTATCTGAACAAAGTGGTTTAAAATCAGAAAACCTCAAACTCTCTCAGGAGTTGGAGAACCATAGGGAACAGATAGCTTCACTGAAGAGTGAACTCTCTGAGGCCAAGAAGCTTGAAGAATCTCTCAATGGGAGAAGCATCAAGCTGATGGACATCACAAGCACAGTGAACTCAAGATTCAACAGTACACTGGGCTTGGGTGCCTCATCCAGCCAACCTATTATTCTAACAACTCCTATCAAGTTCATTTCTGACAAGGGAAAGGGAGTTGTAGAGGTTGCCAGGAAAAATTCTGATTTGCCTCAGAAAACTAAAGTCCAGCACAAATCGTCGAACGGAGATCGACGATCGCCGAACGCAGCTCGATGATCTCAGGACAAATCGTCGAACGCTGGTCGACGATCTCAACCAAAGTCGTCGAACGAAGCTCGACGATCTCATATACCTGACCTCACCCATAGCCGACCATCGAACGGAGCTCGACGATCTGACCCAAGATCGTCGAACTCAGCTCCAAGATCGTCGAACAGAGGTCAGAGCTCTGGAAAACTTTTCAAAGGCAAATCAAAATTGAATCCTGAGGGTTCTTCATCCCAAACATTTAACCCTTATACTGAATGGATTTTACCTCCAAGGAGATATCATCCTGAAGGATATAAGAGTCAGCCAGGGATGTCTTTCATTTCTGAATTTAAAGGTTATCAACCTAAGCCCAAGGTAAACTGGGTCAAAAACAAGTGAATTATTTTATGTGCAGGTGAAGACCTATCCAACATCTAACCAGCAATGGTATTTGGATAGTGGGTGCTCTAAGCACATGACAGGGAACAAGGACAACCTCAATTCCTTTAGAGCCAAGCTTGGACCCAAGGTTATCTTTGGTGACTCCAACTTTGGACAAACTAAAGGTTATGGAGCAGTCCAGATTGGTTCTGTAACCTTCAAGAAGGTAGCATATGTGGAAGGACTGAAGCACAACCTAATCAGCATCAGTCAGCTATGTGATGAAGGCTACCAGGTGACCTTCAGCAAAACCTTATGCAAAATCAAGTCAGAGGACAACACAACTGTGTTGACAGGTAAAAGGAAAGGTAACATCTACCTAGTAGATTTTCTTTCAACTACTATAGACATCTGTTTATTCAACTCAGTCTGTAGACCAAATGTTTTATGGCATAAGAGATTAGGACACCTAAACCTTAGAACTATTGCTAGGCTCTCCAAGGACAACCTTGTTAGAGGACTACCTTCTGGCCCCTACAAGAAGGAAGGACTCTGCAAGGCTTGTCAATTAGGCAAGCAAACTAAAAACAGTTTCAAGTCACTTAATAAGAGTGATTCACCTAGGATATTGTATCTGTTACACATGGATCTATTTGGACCCATTACAGTACAAATCCTAGGAGGGAAATCCTACACTTTAGTGATTGTAGATGACTTCTCTAGATTCACTTGGGTGTTCTTTCTAAGGAAGAAGTCTGATAACTTTAAGTCTCTGACAGAGTTTCTCAAATGTATAAAGATTGAGTTCAATACTCACATTGCCCTGATCAGAAGTGATCATGGGACAGAGTTTGATTCTCTTCTTATGCAAGAGTTCTGTCAGAGTGAAGGGATCAGGCATACTTTCTCAGCTCCTAGAACTCCTCAACAAAATGGGGTAGCTGAAAGGAAAAATAGAACCCTTATTGAATCTGCCACTACATTGTTGACAGATGCTCATCTACCTCTATCCTTCTGGGCAGAGGCAGTGAACACCTCCAACTATGTGCTGAACAGAAGTCTGATACATAAACTGAAGGGAAAGACTCCCTATGAATTACTCAAAGGGAAGAAACCTAAAGTTGACTGTTTCAGAATTTTTGGCTGCACTTGCTATATTCACAATAATGATAAGAAATATTTAGCAAAATTTCAAGCCAAAGCTGATGAAGGAGTGTTTCTGGGATACTCCATGATCAGCAAGGCCTATAGGGTATATAATAAATCCTCATTGAAAATTGAGGAATCTGTACATGTTTCTTTTGATGAAACTAACATGTCTTTCAAGGAGAAGATCTCTTCTACCATAGAACCTTTGCAGGAACATTCTCTAGTTGAAGATATGAACAAGCTACAGGTTGCTCAAGAAGAAGAAAGCAGTGAAGATGAAAGCAATGCTCAACACATTGAAGCTCAACATGAAGAGCCAGTTGTTGTACCACAAGAGGAAACAACAACACAGGTTGGTGAACAATCAACACCCCCTGTTGATTTAGTAACATCAAGAGACCATCCAATTACCCAAATAATTGGAGAACTCTCAGCTGGTGTGCAAACCAGAAATCAGGTCAACCAAAACCTGTTGCACACCTGCTTCCTTTCTCAAATTGAGCCTCAGTCCATTCAAGATGCAGAGCAAGATCCACACTGGATCATTGCCATGTAAGAAAAGTTGTATCAATTTGAGAGAAACATAGTATGGGAACTAGTGCCAAAGCCAAAGGATCATTCCATTGTTGGAACAAAATGGGTATTCAGAAATAAACTAGATGATCAAGGAGTAATAATAAGGAACAAGGCAAGGCTAGTTGCCCAAGGATATTCTCAAGAAGAAGGAATTGACTACGACCAGACTTTTGCACCTGTTGCAAAATTGGAAGCCATCAGAATTTTTCTAGCTTATGCAGCTCACAAAGGCTTCAAGGTTTATCAGATGGATGTCAAGAGTGCCTTTTTAAATGGAGACATCAAAGAGGAAGTCTATGTCAGACAACCTCCAGGTTTTATCTCTCCAACTTACCCTGATTATGTTTTTAAACTACATAAAGCATTATATGGTCTCAAGCAAGCTCCTAGAGCATGGTATGAGACCCTAGCATGCTTTCTCTTGGAAAATGGTTTTATAAGGGGTAGAGTAGACCAAACTCTTTTTATTAGAACCCATAAGTCCCATACCCTACTAGTACAAGTTTATGTAGACGATATCATTTTTGGTTCTACTGACTCAAAATTGTGCAGAAGGTTTTCTAACCTAATGCATTCTAAATTTGAGATGAGTAGCATGGGTGAGCTATCCTTCTTCCTAGGATTGAAAGTCAAACAACATGCAGAAGGCATCTTTATTTCTCAAACCAAATATGCTAATGAACTGGTTAAGAAATTTGGTATGTCTGAGGCATCTTGTATGAAAACACCCATGCCTACCAATGCTGTACTGGATGCTGATGAACATGGGAAACCTGTTGATCAGACAACATATAGAGCAATGATTGGCTCTTTACTGTATCTTACAGCTAGTAGACCAGATATAATGTTTGCTACATGTATATGTGCTAGATTCCAAGTTAGCCCTAGAGAGTCACACCTCACATTAGTAAAGAGGATTCTTAGGTATGTTAAAAGTTGTCCAAATCTAGGTCTCTGGTATCCAAAAGATTCAGCATTTGAGTTAACTGGATTCTCTGATGCTGATTATGCTGGATGCAGAATTGATAGGAAAAGCACCAGTGGGACTTGTCAGTTCCTTGGTGATAGACTTGTCTCCTGGTTTTGTAAGAAACAAACATCTGTGTCAACTTCAACTGCTGAAGCTGAATATATGGCTGCAGACAGTTGTTGTTCACAAATATTGTGGATTCAAAATCAACTCCTAGACTATGGTTACAACTTAGAGAAGTCAAAAATCTTTTGTGACAATACAAGTGCTATCTCCATAGCTCAAAATCCAGTCCTCCATAGTAGGACAAACACATAGAGATTAGGCATCATTTCTTAAGGGACAATGTTGAAAAGAATAAAATTGAACTGCAATATATCCCAACTGATTTACAAAGGGGAGATATTTTCACCAAGCCTTTGGATGAAAAGAAACACACCTTCTTCCTAAATCAGTTAGGAATGTTAGATGGAGGAAGTCTTAAATAATCCCCAAGATTTTGAAAGCTAAAAATTGATCAAGACTAGGCAAAAATTCTGATTTTCCTTAGTGCCTAGAATTTTCTGATCTCTGAACTGCGCTCGACGATTTCCCCCACGATCGTCGAACGGAGTTCGACGATTTCCAGGATCGTCGAACTGAGTTCAGCACCCCTCAGACAGCATGAACTGTCTCCTTCGGTCAACGATCGTCGAACGGCGCTCGACGATTTTGTTCCCTGAACGATCATCGAACGGAGCTCGACGCTTCCCAAGATCGTCGAACGGAGATCGAAGATGTTGGAGTCTCTTCAGATTCCTTTAGAAGCCTCGATCGTCGAACTGAGTTCAACGATCTTTCTAATTCTGCGTCGAACCCTAATATAAAACTCTTTTTTCGCCGTCGTTCTCTCTTGCGCTTTCAATTTCTCTGCAGAAATTTTCTTCCCTCCAAACAGTTCTACCTTGGTCGTTTTGTTTGTTAAGTTTTGCAGGTACAATGGCCGTCTCAGTTGCTGTCCTCGCCGCCATGAAGTTTGATGCAGGGTTTGACATCGATTTGGACTCCTTCAATACCACTGATCAAATCTTCCAGGACATCCTGAGTCTCTTCAAGGATCAACACTTGTCTGCCCTCATGACCACAAGAATCAAACTTGCCTCAGATGAAATAAAGGAATGGGTATATACTGCACACAACCTTGACAACAACACCATAGTTGGATCTATTGGTGGCACCCAGGTACCTCTGACCCCAACAGTCTTAACAGAGGTTTTTGGTTTTAGAAATGGAGATGACTCTGCTGAACTTTCTGGAGAAGAGTTTACTGATATACTTGCCAGGATGGGTCATCCTGAGGGAAACCCTAGCAAATTGTTTAAGAGGAACCTGTCAGTTGAATACAGGTTTCTAGCAGATGTTGTAGGCAAGGTCCTGTTGGCCAAACATTCTGCACATGACACCATCTCCAGACATCAGCTCTGCCTCATGGGAGCTCTGGTAGATAAGAAAAATCTGAATTGGGGAGAGGTCTTCTTTGACCTGATAAAGAAGAAAATAAATAAAATCTTTGTAAATTTTGGAAGAATCCTTGGAGTTTTCCTTCAGGCTAAGTGCCCTGCTCTGCTGATCTCCTCTGGAGTGCACATCAATGCCTCCAAGAGACTCACCTGTGCCCTTTTTGTCAAATGGGACAGGCAGATTAGCAAGCCCAGCAGGCCCCCTTCAGCTACCCCTTCAGGCACCAGGACTCACAGAGTTACTCCCCCCCAGGTCTCTGCCCCTGCAGAGAACCTGCCTGCTGCTAGTGCTGCTTCTCCTCCACCTCCAAGTTCAACCCTACCTCCAGCTCCATCCACCATTCCAGCCTCATCTCCCATTACAATCTCCAGCCCTTCTCCAACCTCTCTTCCATCCCCAGCAACCACCTCATCACCTCCAGTTGACCACTTCCACCCATTATTCTCATATCCACCTCCAGATGTCACCTCATCCCCATCCATACCATCCTTCACCCTTCTGGATGAATCCTACATGGATGATTCCCCCTCTTCTCCTCCAGACTTCCCCTCCACCTCAACATCTTTCCAAGATCTCCTCCACCACATCCTTGACCAACCATCATTCACTCCATCCATCTCTATACCCTTGTCCTCCATCTCCACAATTCCACACACCTCAGCCCTCTATCCCTTCACCATCCAGCACTCCCCTTCCAGCATCCTCAGCCCTCCCCATTCCCTCTACCTCTGCTCCTGCCATTGAGCATGTAGATCTGCCAGCCCTAGCTGACAAGTTGTATGAGCTACTGGCCCCCAGGCTCTCTCTTCTCATGGAGGCCTCCTTAGCTCCTCTACAACAGTCAGTGGCAGCCCTGTCTGCTAGGCTTTCCTCCCTCATTCCTCAAGCAGCCCCACCAGCAGTGTGCCTTGATACAGAGGTATCTGCATCCAGGCAGGGGGAGATGCCTTATGAAGCCAGCCTTCATGCTGCTGTTGTTGCTGCTTCTGCTTCTGCTCCTGCTTCTGCTTCTGCTCCTGCTGCTGCTGCTGCTCCTGCTGTGCCTACTGCAGTCTTAGCAATTGACCTAGGGTCTTTGCTCTCTGCATTTGATACTACATACTTAAGCTACCTCCCAGAGCCCCATGCTGTCCAGCCCCCTGAAGATCTGTCCAAGGCTCTGGTGCCCTTCTCATGCTGTGACCCCAGTATCATTTCTGCTTTTATTCATTCAGTGACTGTTGCTTCTGATGATGTTACTGCTGCTGCTGCTGAAGACAAGGCTGTATCTACTTCTGAAATTATTGTTGCTGCTGAGGAAGACAATGTTCCAACTGCTGCTGATGAGTTCATTTCCCAGGATTCTCTGATGACAGAGGCTGTTGTTTTTGAGCCTGCTGTAGATGTTGTTGTTGTTTCTGAACCTGCTGCTGCCAAAATCCCTGAAGTAACTAGTGTTGTATCTGCTGAATCTGCTCCTGTATCTGTTGCTATACCTGCTGCTTGCCCTTCTGCTTCTGCCCCATCTGCTGCAATGCAACTGAAAGAAAATCTGATGAAAAGGATTGATGCCTTATATGATGCACAAAGTTCTGAATCTGAGGATTACAACACTGCTTCTGATGATTCCTCTGCCACCATTGCAAGGAAAAGGAAGGCAAGAAGTAAGGCATTGAAGAGGGTTCCTCCTGCCAAAGTTAGAGATGATAATGATGTTCCTTACTATATTCTGCACAACTGCCCAATTACTGAGCATTGGATGCAGTTCTCTAAGAATCAGCTAAAGGCTATGAAGAAGAAAAGAAAGTTTGATAAGGACTCCTCCCAGTTCAAGCACCCTCATCCTCCTCCACCACCTCCACCTGATGCAGGTGCAGGTGGCAGCTCTGCAAGATCAGGCCCAGCTAGAAGCCAGGCTCCCTACCAACCTCATGCTAGAACATATCAAAGGGAAAGCCAGTCTAGGGGTTCTTACTCTAGAAGGGGAGGATATAGGGGAAATCAAAGAGAGACTCAGGTTTACTCCAAAGGGCATTCCAGGCAGCACCCTTATTCCAGGGGAGGACATGTTCCTTCTGATACAACTTCAGGTCCATTCCCCTATAAGCTCAGAGAAACTGTGACTGCCAGGACTCCTCAAGATACTACTTCCAACAGGTATGAGCCACCTGTTCCATTTGAGGACCCTGAGAAGAATCCTGTTGCTTGGACTGCTAGAATGAAAGAGTTGGCTGCTTTAGACCAGATCAAGAAAGCCAAAGAGCAAGGCCTGGACACCTCCAATATATCTACAATGTCAGAATAAAGACAGAAAGAACTAGAAAGATATGCCTCCAGTAAGTTCTTTGATGCAGACAGGTACATGGAGTTGCATCCAGCTGCAGTGGTTCCCAGGACATCAAAGCAAATTTATTTGGGTGCAGCTGATGATACCAGATCCAAACAACAAGCTTTAGATCCTAACAGGGAAATCAAGATGGTAAAAGGCAAAGAGAAAAAGTAACTCTGTAAGGTGACATTTCTTGGCTTTTCTGACTGATTTCTGGATATCATATATATATATATCTGTGTGATGGTTCTGTAATGTCTGGCTACTGTTGTTTTTGTGTTTTTCTGATTGTATGATGTTGTTTGTTTTTCCAAAGTCTGTAAATAGTTTTCCTAACCCAAATAGGGGGAGATTGTTGGAACACCCTATTACTAATTTGGGTCAGGATCACTATGTCTCTAGGAATCTGTGTTTGACCTTCTGTATAGCTTAATAGGTCAATTAGAATTGAGTCTAAGGGATCAGGAGTCTAGGTTTGGAAGCTGCCCTGAAGACCAAGTTTTTCTGGAGACTAAGTCTAATCGTCGAGCTCAGCACGATGATTCGTCGAACTCCGGTCGACGATCGCTGAGCTCAAATCTCATAATATCGTCGAGCTCCACTCGACGATCGCTGAGCTCAACTTCGCAATATCGTCGAACTCCATTCGACGATCGGTGAGCTCAGGTCGACGATTTTGACTCTGCACTGGATCCTTATCTCTGAGCTCAGTTCGACGATCCTTGAGCTCAGATCGACGATTTCTTTGCTGCTTGCATTTTCCAGGTCGCTGAGCTCAGCTCGACGATAGCAGAGCTCAGTTCGACGATTTCAGTTATCTTTCAGAATTCAAATTCGAATCAGATAGAAGTTATTCTGCATTTAATTCAGAAGATCTGCTAGCCGTTTTCATTTACTCCTAGAGCAAGTTTCAAGGGATTTTTCAAAGAACAATTCAGTGGACCTTCCTTCAGAAGAAATTATGCAGTTAAAGCTGTAATCAATGCAGACCAACGGCTATCTTTGACAGAGTAATATCCTATTCAGACACAGAGAATAAAAAGACAGAATGTTTTTGAATGAAATAGAGAAGATATATAGAGATTGACAAGAACAGGACACAACTGAGAATATAGAGACTCTCTCAATCTTCTGTCAACAAGAATTCTGAAGAACACTCATCAAAGAGATCAAGCTTTCAAACAAATCTTCAGATCTCTTCAGCTCTCAAAGTGTTCAAGGCCAACATCATCTCAAGACTCCAGACACTCAACATTTCAGCTTGCTGAAATCATCTATTGCTGGAGTTCTACATCTGAAGGCCTATCACCCTCAAGCAAAGCTCTTCTTCCTGAAGATCAAGGACTCAGGGGGAGCTTTGAAATCAATCCACTTAGTCTTCTCAGTTGTTTGAGAAAAGAGAAGACTGCCATCACTCTCTCACCCCCACTCTGTAAAGGGTTTTTCAAACTCCCTTCAAAAGTTTGAATCTGGTTTTTGAGCACCTTGTCAAAAGCTCATTGGTGGCAAGACACCTGATCAAAAAATCTGTTTTGGTTTTTGAGCACCTTATCAAAAGCTCATTGGTGCCCAGGACACCTGATCAACTCATCCTGCAGTGGATTCCTACCTAGGGTGGTAGAAGAGTGGATGTACCCAAGTTTGGGGAACCACTATATTTCCTTGTGTCATCTGGTTTTGCCTGTTTTCTTTTTGTTTCTGGCCTAGCTTTTCTTGTGCTTAGTTCCTGCATAGCTTAGTTTTGTAATTAGTTTTATTTCTGCTTCCCTGCTCACACTCATTACAACAATTGTTGTAAAGCTTTGCAAAAGTTTTTCTTTGTGTTTTAAAAAGCACCATATACTCTATTCACCCCCCCTCTAGAGTATATCTGATCTAGTTTCCCCTTTCACATTAACATGGTGTGGCCTGGATTCAAAGATGAAAATTGGATCAGTATTCAATAGGAAAGGCATGAACAGCCAAGGCAAATTTCTCTCAGAAATTGTTGGCAAAGTGATCTTAAGTAAGCCTGGAGGGCATGACAGGGTATCAGCCCATATGTTCAATCTTATGACAAGGATTATCTTCACCCTGCAAACTGATTGGTCTGTTGTTGTCTTTGATAATATTAAAGAGAGTATGAAGAAGCCCAATTTGGGTAGGATATTAAGTCTTTACTTGGCTGGTAGTATACCAGAAGTTATGAGTCAAGCTGCAGGCTCTAAAATCAACCACATGAGGAAGATGGACATGAGACTCTTCTCAAGATGGGATAGGGTCTTGACCAAGGAGATGCCAACACCTGAGAAGGTAACACCTCAAAAGAAGAAGGAGAAGATAGCTCCTGTGGCATAGGATTCATCTAGTAGCTCTGAGGAGCAAGTTGTCTTCACTCCTGATGAAGAAGACACTGGAACTGCTGAGAAGTCTCCAGCTCAACAAGAAGTTGCAGAGAGGCAGGGGGAGCTACCTCAAGCTAGCCCCATTCACCAGGATTCTATCCAGGGGGAGCCTCTAGTAGTGGAAGAGTCAACTCCACTAGAGAGTGAGCAAGCAACCCACACTATCCTTGAGGTAATCTCAGAAATCAATCAATTAGCTTTCCTTATTGAGAGTGAAGTTATAATTGACAACTTATCTGATGTTAATCAGCAACCTCAGATTGATAGTCAACTCCCAGATGTTGTCATGGAGGACACATCTGTTGCAGATCAAGTGGAACCACATCAAGTAGATGATGCGATAAGAGAATCTCCATCTCTTCCTCAACAAGAATTTACTATAGAAGATCTCTTCCTTAATCTGGATCAGACAGACTTTGAGAAGGAAAGTGCTGCTGCTGAAGGGGAGAATGCTCAAGTTCAGGGAGATCAAGTGGAAATTCTAGAAGAACCTACAAGGAAAGAGCCTGAGAAGCCAAAGGAAGTTGAGGAGCTACCTAGGGAGAGGGTAGATATTGCAAGTACATCTGCTTCTGAAGATGAGGAGGCTGCAAGAGCTAAGAAAAGGAAATTCCAAGTATTCAAGAGGAGGAGCCAGACTTATAAGAAAGCTCTGCAAACTATAGTACCCCAGCCAACACCACAGCCAGCACCATCTGTAGATTTCAGTGCTCTGATGGTTGCTATGCAAATCAAGCTTGATGAGCAGAGACAAGCACTGGAAAAGTATGTAGATGAAGGACAAAAATCTCTACAGTTTGATCTGGCACAGGACATTAAGTCTATTAGATTTGAGATGAATCTAAATAAGAAGGAGATGACTGACTGCTTCCACAAGGGAGGGAATGCAGTAGTCTATCTAGCTACTCATCAAGAGAAGATTAAAGCTCAAGTGGATGAACTTGAAGTAAATCAAGGATATGTACTGGAAAATCAAATCAGAATGAATGATAACTTGACAGCTTCCCACAATGCCATTGTCACAGAGATGAATAACATAGCTGCTGGACTGACTACTTCTAATGCTACTGCTATGGCAGAGTTTGATAAAGCTTTACAAGAGGGCATCACTGCTGTTACATCTGCTATTCAAGATTCTCAGAAGCTGATCTCAGAAAAACACCAAAGGTTCAAACCTTTCTACAAGGATGGAGTCAATTATCTTAATGCCCAAATCAGATTTCAAAAGGATGATCTAAGAGATCACATGGAAAGAGAAGTCATAAAGGGGGAGAGGGTGTTAGTCAAAGTCAGCTCTGATCATGCCAAGTGGATTTCTAATTCTATCAGAGCTACTCTTGGTTATCCTCCTTTATGTGATGATGATAATGTATCAGAGTCTGGAGTTAATCCTGCTTATCTTGGAAGTGAGCAACCTGAAGTAGCTCAAGTAATCTATCCTCCACCAGATTTTGATTTGGTACAAGCTGATATACAGTCTATGTATAGCCCACCTGAGGGTCAGCAAAATGTTATTCTAGAAAAAGTGGTTCAGCAAGTATCTGAGGCTTTACAGGAAGCTATACTGAAAGAACAAGCTGAACAAGAAGCTAGATTGTCCAAGAAGAGGTTCAGAGAGCAAGCTGAACAAAGACCAGATTTTGAACAGTGGAGCCCCACTTCAAGAAACATTATTTTGACTGCATGGAAGGCTGCCAAAGATAATATTCAAGACAGAAACAAATGGTTTTCTGAACTAGAATGGAGAAAGCATGAAAGCAGGCAAGAAGCCATAGTGCAATATAGAAGAAAGGCAAAGATGGGAAAGCTACCTCCTACTGCCCAGGAGCCTAGCAAGTACTTTCCCAAGCCTTATCATTACTTTGAGAGGCAGAAGATTAAAGCTGAAGAGCTAAAGAAGAAGGATCTGAAAGGGAAAAAGCCTGCTGATACTGAAGATGCTGAAGCCCCTGTACAAGCCAAGATACAGTCTGGAAAGGGAATTGTAATTAAGGAGGCTGAGCAAAAATAGAATAGAATTTTCTTCAGTTTATAATTGTAATCTTTTGATTTTAAACACTTTGTAAACTTTTGGAAAATATATATGACAAAGCTGTTAGAACAATGTGCTGTGTGATAAATCTATTTCATAATTGTTCTGAGATGATATCTATGTATACATGTTTGTTTAATACATGTTTATGTTTGCCCTGTTATATAATCCTGCTTTACATCATGCTATGATTTTATTTTGTATGGTGTATATCATTGACTAAGGGTTATGACTTCTCCAAATAGGGGGAGATTGTTGGGTACATTGGTTTAAATGTACCTGATTTGAAGAAGCCTCACCCTACTCAATGATATACATCAAAATATATTTGATGTGTTTTGAGTTGTATTGTGCAGGTTAAGTATTTGCAGGGAAAGCAGAAAAGATTCTAAGTCCATGTGTCGACAACCAGAAGGAAAGTGTCAACACTTAAGAAGACTTGTGTCGACACCCAGACAAGCAGTGTCGACACTTGGAGTAATTGTGTCGACACCAGGGATGCTGAGTCGACACCAGACAGAAAGTGTCGACACAAGGAGCTGTGTCGACACTCAATGAAGAAAAGTCCAGTGAAGCAGTGTCGACACTTAGAAGCAGTGTTGACACCCAGAGGAACTGTGTCTACATCAGAAAGTGTCGACACTTGGAGGCTGTGTCGACACTCAGCAAAAGTCAGCAGAGTCTAAGTATAAGTGTCGACACCCAGAGGAATGTGTCGACACACAGCAGAAGACTCAGCACTTGAAGAAAGTGATGACACAAGAAAGAATGTGTCGACACTCAGCAGAAGAGTCAACATATGAAGAATGTGTCGACACAAGGAGCTGTGTCGACACTTAGCAAAGTTCAACAAAATTCTAAGTACAAGTGTCGACACAAAGGGGAATGTGTCGACACTCATCCAAAGTCTCAACAGAAGAAGAATGTGTCGACACAAGGAGAAGTGTCGACACTCAGCAAGTATCAACACAGAAGACAAGTGTCGACACCAAGAAGAAGTGTCGACACTGAACAAGTTCAAACACATGAAGATGTGTCGACACAAAGGAGTTGTGTCGACACTTACAAGAATTCAACAAAGTGCTGAAGAACAAGGAGTTGTGTCGACACCCAATATCAGTGTCGACACATGATGAAGAAGTTGTGTCGAGAAGTAAATTCTACAACACAAGAAGTTGTGTCGACACCTTGAAGGCTAGTGTCGACACTTAGTCTACTTGTGTCGACACTTGGTCTATAAGTGTCGACACTTAAAGACAGATTGTCTCGACACTTTCAGACAGTTACAGTTATTTCAAGAACTGACTGGTTGACTTGACAGCTGCCATTCCAGCCGGTCTACTGCACCTGTCAGAGTTGTCAGAAAGCTGTTAGAAACCGGATCAGCCGGTCACCATGAAGAAAGTCTATATAAAGGCTTATACATTCTACAGATAACAGGTTGTTGAAAAGCAATTCATTGAAGACTTTCAAGTAAAGTTCTAAGTAGTTGGAGAGAGAGAGCTCCATCCAAGAAGACAGCCGTTGGAACCAGGCTGAGAAGAAGGGTTCAGACTTTGTTCTGAATCTTAAGTTGCAGAGATCAAGGATCAGCTGCAGAGAAGATCAACCCTATTGTGTTCTACATTCAAGAAGCTTTGAAGAAAAGCCAAGTGAGGTTGATCTCAGCAGAGTTCTTTCAAGAACTCATCAAGAACCTATCAACTCATCTCTCTATTCAGAGTTGTAGGTATATACACTTTGTATTTTATATTTCTTGTAGGATCCTTAGGGATCTGAGTTGTAAGCCTGCAATTATAAAGGCTGAGTGGTAGGGCCTGTGTGCCTGAGTGTAGGAGATCTGTATCTCTGAGTGTAGGCCTGTTGTGGCTGAGTGTAGGCCTTGTGGCTGAGTGTAGGCTTTGTGAAGAAGCTGAGTGTAGGTCTTTGGAGAAGACTGAGTTGTAGGGCCTTGGGCCTGAGCTATAGGAACCTGTTTTGGGGTTCTGAGTGTAAGATCTGAGGATCTGAGATAGTGGAGGAGTTTGGCCGAATCTAGTACACTACTAGATAGGCGAAGGGGGAAAGTGGATGTACCCAAACCTTGGGGAACCACTATAAATCTGTGTGTCCACTGTGTGCATGTGTGATTCTGTGATTGCTGATTGATTTCTGTGTTAAAGTAATTATAATGCTGCGATATAATCTGAATTCTGCCTAAAAAAAGTGAAAAAAGATTTAGTCACCTATTCACCCCCCCTCTAGGTGATTAGGTACAATTTCTTTCATAAATAATATATGGAATAAGGATAAGAATGAGGAAAAACTCTAAGTCAGGCTTGGACAGAAATCATCGACCTCTGAACAGATTTCGTCGACCTGAGATCCAAGTTCGACGAGCTGAGAAATCTTGTTCGTCGACCTGAGAAAATCTGTTCGTCGACCTGAGCTCAACGAACTGCATTCTGGAGATAACTTGCCTAATCTGCACTCCAAGTTCGTCGAGCTGATCATCTTTCTTCGTCGAGCTGAGTTCAGCGAAAGGAATCTGGAAAGAATGTGTTGAAGGCTGAACTCCAGACTTCGTCGACCTGAGCTCGAATATCGTCAAGCTCAACTCAGAGAATTGATTCTGAGTTCGTCGATCTGCGATCGACGATCGTTGAGCTGAGTTCGACGAACGTTGAACTTATATACTGAACTTTGATTTCTTCTAAGTCTTGAGTCCACTGAGGGCTTCTGCTGGCTTGTCCATCAAGGTTGAACCTAATGACTTAGCCTAAACTCTAGGACTCAAATACATGACCCTGACTATACATTGTGGGTCAAACATCCTAATTACTGAGCCTAGCCCAAATCCAACTAGGGATCCAATAGTTTTCGTAATATTTATAGTCGTAATTGGAGTTTTTGTTGGGATTCAAATTGTATAAACATATGTAGTCATTATTTTAGTTTGGCTACAGTTCAAAGACCCTCATAGTTCTTTTTGTCATTCTTGTTGTAATTATAATAGTATTTACAGTTCTTTGTTTTTGAACTGTAAAATGCTGTCTAATTAGTTTTTTTTATTTATGTTACTTTATTCTAGGTATAACTTCTATACTATTTACAGTTTTAATTTTTGTACAATATTGTTACAATGTCTTCTCTGTTAAAAAGCTCACCAATTTTTTATATAATTACTATTACAGGACAAAAAATAGACGTAATCATAGTTCTATTTAGGGTAAATTTAATTAATAAACTATTCACATCATTAGTTGTACATAGCTCTGGGAGGTAGAGAAATTACCTTAAAATTTTTTTGGATTTCCGTCTCGCTATTCCAGTTGTAACTGCTGTAATGTTTAGAGTTCTAATTTATGTAGAAAATTTTTACAATTTATTCCTCTCTATTTGGAACTCTAATTGTTTGTATGATTATAGCTGCAGAACCCAAAACATTCTAATTCACAGTTCTATTGGTATGAAGTCAATGGCTTAATTTTTTTGCAATTTCCATTTGATTATTCCAGTTGTATATGTTTTAATGCTTAGGGTTCTAATCTGTGTAAATTTTTTTTACAATTTATTCCTCTCTTTTTGGTACTCCAATTGTTTGTATGATTACAACTGCAGAACCCAAAACAGTCTAAATCACTGTTCTATTTACAGTTTTAACTAGTTGTCATTCATTTTTGGATTTTCACTTCTATCTTGCATATTAAAATGAAGTTACATTTTTATTTTTAAGTATATGTAATTCTAATTGTAATTGAAAGTTTATTGTTTCGTTTTACAATATGCTTCTTAATTACATATTTTTATAATACAACTTTCCTATAGGTGACATTCAAGGAAGAGAACATTCATAAACAAGTAAGATTATCTACACATTCTTTGGCGTGTATTTTTGTATTTATATATGCTAAATCAAAACATCTTTTACAGTGCCTGGGAGCAATTACTTACACTCCCGATGTGCTATATCGACTTTCAAGTTGAATTCCCGTCCTTTGTTAGACGCTTTAGAAGACGGAACTTTAAATATTTTGAGGGAAGCCGGTGTGCTGTAGTTGTTTAAGATGCCCAGCCTTCCGCAAAATATTCCATTTCTTTATGTTCTTGTACGGACCTTTAACAGACATAAACAGGCTTTTTTACTAGGTAATAAATACTGTAAATTGACTGATAATGAGTTCTTTAATCTTGGGTCTTCCAAACCGAGGAGAGGCTTTTACGTTCGTTATACTGTCGTGTATAAATATATCCTACAAAGATTTGACTGAGGATCTTAATAGTCTCGCTTTGGAAGATTGGTCTCCCACTTTGGAGAGTAGGAGATTGGATAGCTTAATCCTCTATTTCGTCAACGTATTCTTCTTCCCGTTGAAAGGGATGAAGATCCCAACCTCTCTGTAGAAAATTAAAGGTTTCTTGAACTTTCTGAAGTACAACTGGCCAAAGGCAATTCATCGATTTTTGCTATCACATGTTGATGCACTAAGTCAAGCTAGTGTAGTAAAGAAAGTTGGTGTTAATTTGGCATACTTGGAGGTTTGTGCAACCATACTGTTGGTAAGTAAGATAATTTTCAGTACATTCTTTTTATATTAAAAATTTTCTAATTATAATATTTTTGGCTCTAGGTATGGCTTTACGAACACACAGATGTGCAGGTGACTGTTGATAAACTTGCTCTAGGTATGGCCGAGAATTTGTCGTTGGTCATCTAAGAAGAGTTATCGTGCCCAGTTTTTCTTCGATCTGTTAACGAAACTACAAACGAGTTATAAGGTTGGTAATACCTAAATGGTTGCAACTGTAGTTGCAATTGTTCTTTTCGTTGAAAATTTAAAACCAGTTACAGTCATAAGTCTAAAATGCATTTACAGTCGTAATAGTAATAGGAATTTGCACTCGTAATTCTATTATGCATTTACAGTCATAATTCTAGTAGACATTTGCAGTTATAATTGTATTATGCATTTATAGTTGTAATTCTAGTAGCCCTTTGCAGTCGTAATTGTAATAGACATTTACAGTCGTAATTGCAGTATGCATTTACATTCGTAATTCTGGTGAACATTTGCAGTCATAACTGCAGTACGCTTTTGCAGTGGTAATTCTATTATGCATTTATAGTCATAATTCTAGTATGAATTTACAGTCGTAATTATAGTAGGCATTTGCAGTCATAATTCTAAACCGCATTTTCAATTGTATTTTGATGTAGTGCATTTTTTTGTTTGAACTGTAGATAAAACCAAACTTCGTGGATATTTTGAAGAGTGAGGAAAGGTTACTTGCTAAAGAGGAGGAAGAGGAAGATTCAGACTTCGAACATGTTAAAAAGAACAAAAATGTTATTACAAAAAATATATCTAACGAGAAGGTGCATGTGGAATTAAAAATTGAGTTAGATAATTATATGTTGACTGCTGAAGAACTTCGAGAGAATTCTAAAAATGAGAAGAACCTGTTGAAGAAAAGAGTTAAAGAAATTGCGAAGAGGAAAGTAAAGAAGAAAGCAAGAATGGAAGCAGAGAAATATTTATTTGATGATGACGTGCGAGTATTGGAGGCCCGTTTCAAGAATTTTATTCAAACAGAAGTGCGGTTGGAGGTGCGCTCAAATATAGACTGTTGTGAGTCATGGTTTGCCAAATTATATGGTGAACCACAACCACTGCATGCTACACCTCCCTAAACCTCTCTGCTACATTCTACAAAGCCCTAGACCTCTGCACTGCATGCGCTGCCCATATTGCAATATAAACCATTTATGTCGATTGTAAAATTTAAATCGGAGGTCAATACAGGAGACATTAAAATTAGTAGTCTGGTTTAAAAAAAAAGAATAGACAAAGAAGAAAAAAAAATTACCAAATACCCATTCGAAAGTAAAAGCTAAGCTTAAGGAGAAGGTAAAGGAAGATAACATTTACCCCGACAGACCGTACATATCAGCTTTTGAGTGCAAAGTTATAGATGATATAATTCAAAAATTACCAGAAAGGTATTATCACTCGTCTATGTAGCATGTATGTAATATTGTTATTGTCAATTACATATTAGTAATATGTAAGTGATATGTTTGCTATTTGCAGCTACGACACTGTTTTCAACAATGGAACCATTTTGATGATGCGAGGTGGTATGGATGAACTCCTTCATGTTCGATGGTTGCACAACACGTACCTAAATGTGTATGTTGTTGCACTCAGAGCCAAGAAGACACTTTTGAAGTCAAATATTAAAAATTTCTTTTACGTTTCATCTGACTATGCTGTAAGTACACCAAAAAAATGCATATACTTATATTTTACATTGCTCTCATGTTCACTAACATTTCTCCACAATACTACCACAGAAACAATGCTAACAATACTAGATGACTAATAAAGCATTTAACAAAAGTCAGCGTGAAAAATAGTGATTTAATTATCATGTCATGCCACCTAACCAATCATTGGGCATTATTGGTATGCTAATTGAAGCAACATAGATGAGAGTTTTATGACTCAATGAAAATAAAGCGTCATAGTAAGGGACTTGAATTATTGGTGAGCTTTTAAAAGAAACAATTATTAACATTCAAATTTCAACCACCTTTTAATTTTTCGAGTTCTCTTGTAAGTTAAAATACTACATAAAGAAGCAACACGAGCACTTCTAGTCGGAATCGAGGATTGGCCTATTGTGGAAATTCCAAGATTGCCACAACAGGGAAATGGAGATGATTGTGGAGTTTTCGTTCTAAAGTACATTGAGGCGGTTCTATCAACTGATGAGATATCCTGGACAGAATACAGCTCTTGGTATGCTCAAACAGCCAAATTCCGTGCAGAAATTGCGGTTGATTTAATTACAACCTTTGCGGAGATATGTTCACATTGAAACTTATGTTAGATGCAAGTTGCTTTAAAAACTTTGAAATTTTTGTGGTACTTTAATTTGTTGTTGATGTATATTATTTTTGGTAACATATGACATGTCGTATGCTAATTATATTCGTAATTTACATTTAAAAAAGTCAATTGTTTTTTAGTTGCCAAAAAAATTAGCAACTTGAGAATTTTTTCCCAGTTCAAATGTGTAGTTGTTCCACAGTTTCAAATTATAGTGCTAGAAAATATCACATTTTGAAAGTGCAATTTACATGCTACATTGTGCTTATACTAATTTAGAGTTCAAAAGTCATGTGCTTTTACAGTTGCAAAAAAGACAACCACGTACTTTAGTAATCTTTCTTTTCTATGGCAAAAAGATACGACAGAGCTAATTACAGCTCTAAAAAAGAGTTAAATTACAGTTCAAAATCACAAAAAAATGCAGTCACAAAGTATTTAGTAGAACTTCCAGTTCTAAAGGTCAATTAAATTACAGTTCCAAATCAAATTTTAAAATTGTTGTCCTAGAATTGCCTAAATAACTGCAATCCCCCCATATAGTATGACAGCTGATTGGGCTTCGGTCTTCATCAGCAACACTATAAGAAGAATTGGCTCAAACCTCTTTTCCCTACAAGTTAATAAAAGGAAAATATTAAGAAAACATTTCCTAATGAATGACGTAAACATATAGATGAAAAAAATTAAACATTAGTTATTAATTCAACATATTACTGTTTTTTTTTTCGTCCCACGTTCCTAGTGGTCCTTCATACAAGAGCTACTTGCACATTTTTTCCTCTTCATAGGCGGATTCATTATAGTTGGTGGATTATTAGGATCTTCGGTTTCCATAAATCCTTTCTTTTCCATGTCATCTTTGTACAACATCTCATCTGTAGACTTTAACAACTCGTGCATAACATTCATTACATGAATTTTAACAGCCCAACAGTTCTCAATGCGGGTGGCTAAATTGTAACTGGATCGCATGAGATGATTCCTGAATATCTTGTTCGACTGAAACTCTGTCATAGATGGTATACTCGAAAGGTATATGCCTTTTTTTAGTATCAACGGTGAACCACTTCAACACATATTCCATTGGAATTTGCTTCACATTCCTCCAATTATAGACTCTTAATATGTGTCGACATAATAGACCTTTTGTTTGAAATCCTCTACACGAGCAATCTGAATCATAAGTGGTTGAGTTGAAATTTACAAACCATCTCTTTTCATCCTCAGAACCATCACAGTTTGTTGTCACAAATAACATATGTTCCTCATCATATTGCATTTTGTCCACAATGCTTGATCCAAATGCTCCCTCCGTGTATGTCTTCTTAAAAAACCCGTATATTTTTCTTGTGTATAATTTCGAGGCTTGCTTTAGTAAGACAGATGTCTTCTGCATCAAGGTAACCACTCCATGCTTGTTTTTTAAATCCTCCTCACGCTTACCTATACGCCAAGATAAAACAAGCCTTTCTATGCCAAGACAACATTCAACTAAATTACTAGTAGCCTTGTAACACCCATGCAAATAATTATTAGCGGATTCACTTCTTTGGGTTGATAAGATACCAAGGTCAAGCACATCCTTGTTAAAAGTCGTAAACCTCTTCCTCTTGACATTGTGCAAATCATTAATCCATCTATTATCTTGTAAATTTCCTTTCATTACCATCTCATACAAATTTATGTCAAATTCAGTTTTGCCATCACACTTCGACATGCATCTATAGAAAAATCCATGAATGTCACTGTTATGGTTGAAGCTAGGAACCTTAGAAGGGGCTTTTTTGCAGATGTGCCATTGACACAATCGATGTCTAGTCTTCGTGAATACTCAGTCAATAGCAGCAGGCATAACTTGGTCTTGATCTGTAAAAATAGTTATTGGTTCCTTTCCACCAACACACTTAAATAAAGACTCAAAAACCCAACTAAATGACTCAATTGTTTCTTCAGCAATGAAAACCCCTCCTAAGAAAATGTTCTGCCAATGATGGTTCACGGTGATTAAAGGTGCACATGCAAGATTATACTTGTTCAAACGATACGTTGTATCAAATATCAAAACGTCGCCAAAACAATCGTAATCGAGTTTGCTATTGTCATCCATCCAAAAGCAATCCGTTAAACGCTTTAGCTCATCTGTCTGAACATAGTACGAGAACATGTTATCATTCGATTGTTTCTCTTGTAATATATCAAGCAGATTAGCCGCATCTCCACTTTCAATTAAAGTTGCTCTTATTGGAGTTACCATGGTGATCTAGAAGTGGTCAAACATGTAATCTCACTGCCAACGTGATATGAGCCTGCAGGGTCGCACATAAGAGATGTGGAGAAGTTGGATGATTGACTGTGTTGGTAAAGGTTACCAATCACCGACCTGAGTGGGATTATGGGCAAAGTGTTGCCTTAAAGGATCGTCGGGTTGGGCAAATGTTGCCTTGAAGGATTGGTAAGAATAGTCGACCGAGGGTCGACGATAGTCGACCGAGGGTCGACGATAGTCGACCGAAGGTTGACGAGTATCGTCGACCGCGGGTCGACGAGTATCGTCAACCCACGTTCGACGTAAATCGTCGAGTATTGTACTCTGATTCTCGCCGACTGATTCTCGCCGATCCTAGGTGATTCTCGCCGATCCTATGTGATTCTTGTCGATTGATTCTCACTGAATCTGCTAGGTGATTCTCGCTGATTGATTCTCACCGAATCTGCTAGGTGATTCTCGCCGATTCTGGAACCCTAATTTTCTAGGTGGTCTGCGGATAGCGATATTCCTAAGTCTGTTTATGCCTTTGGTATAAATAGATACTTAGGGTTTTCGGGAATAATGTCTGATCGAATCGGATGCGAGACCAAGACGAAAGCGACGGAAGTGTTCTGCCGTTCTTCATTCGTTCCGCCGATCCCGAATCCCGTCGACGGAAGTGTTCCGCCACCGTGCTCGCTCCGTCGACCTCCTCCTCTCCAGCGATTGTCGCTGGTGTTGCTATTCCTGGCGCGGACCTAGCAGTCCATGGAAAAGCAAGGTGTGGTCATTCTCCTTCCCGATTATCCGTGCGACGGAAAAGTCGGTGTTCTCCCGCTCGTGTGGATTTCTGCAGATACGTGGATATCATTCCACGTAGAACTCGCCACCAGCAAGAACACGAAGCTTAGAGCATCTCCGTTGAGTTGTGACTCAACGCCACCGAGGTAATTTTTGCCTAGTTGTATGTTAACTTCTTGATTCAACTACCATGGCCCGATCCCATCTCTTTTTTGGGTTTTTCTTGATGTTTTTATTCTTCCGCTGCGTGCACAAATGTTGTGCCATCCTCATAGAGAAACCCAACAGTGGTATCAGAGTCAGGTTTCGGCCATGATTGTTGTATTGGAAGTTTTGTTATTCCAGTGCGTGTAAACCTAGGGATTTAGAAGTGTTCTAAATGTCTAGATTTAGTCTTGGTACCCCGCCAAGAACGTCTGGGATTTCGTGGAAATTTCTAATTGTTAGAAATTGTAGTCTCCTTAGCAGTAACCATCCCTCGAGATTGTTTTGGATTTTGAATCCAACATAGAGAGATGAGCTTGTCTACTGCTTTAAGTTGAGTTGTCTTTGCTTTTGTCCAATGCATGTAAATCTGAGGATTTGCAAGTTTCCGGATGTTCAGATTTAGCCCTACCTTCTATCAAATGTTGATGGTGTCAGGTTGTGCACATAAGGGATGCATGTGGTTTTAGAAAAATTGTTTTTCTTTGGATGTGCACATTGATCAAATATTGATCATGGTTAACTGTTAACCTATAATCAAAATCCATTCATCAAATATTAAGTGTTCGGATTCCTTCCGATGGATGACACTCTTCCTGCCTCGATCGATGAAGTGTGGACTTGCCAAAGCAAGGTGCATTAATCTATCTTGGTAAGGGTGCGAGCGGATAATTGTGATATCCCACTGTCGACATCGGGTCCAGCTTAACTAGGTGACCTCAAAGGTTGAGTTCCTAGAGGCATAGGGTTGGCATGCACCATATGATGGATGCGAGTAAGGAGTTATTCACCAACAATACAAGAATTTCATGAGGATGCAATTGGCAAGCGTTGCCTACCTAAATAACCGCATCGTGAGAGGAAAGCCAAAGCTTACTCATTGTGTTGGTGAAATACGGATCTTGTCCACTAAGAGAGTAGCTCGCATGAACTCTCTGAATTGTTAGTGAGGGCTATCATTTCGAATAAAATAGTGGGAGTGTTTTAATTGAAGTCCAAATTAAAATAAATTGTATTTGAAATTTTGGTACTGATTTTATTCTGCATAAATTCTTGTTGAATTCCATGGCAAGTGTTTCACACTCCACGTTGTCTCTAAGAGCCATCCTTGAGAAGGATAAGCTCAGTGGGACTAATTACATGGACTGGTACAGGAACCTGAGAATTGTTCTCAGGCAAGAGCGAAAGCTCTATGTCTTGGAAGAAGAAGCCCCCGAGATGCCGACCGGGAACTCTTCCCGTGCTGAGAAGGATGCTTATAAGAAGTATACTGATGATGCTTTAGATGTCGAATGTCTTATACTTGTCACTATGAACTCTGAGCTTCAGAAGCAACATGAGAACATGGGGTACAAGGAGATTGACGAGCATCTCAAGAAAATGTTTCAAGGGCAGGCTCGTCAAGAGAGGTTCGACGTCACAAAAGCGTTGTTTCAGTGCAAGATGGGAGTTCGAGACTCAGTAGGGACTCACGTACTCAAGATGATTGGGTATATAGAGAACCTTGAAAGGCTGGGTTTTCCTCTTGGTCAAGAGTTGGCCACAGATCTGATCCTGTAATCGTTGCTGGATAGTTATGAGCAGTTTGTCTTGAACTACAACATGAATGAAATAGACAAGACACTGCCCGAACTCCTAGGCATGTTGAGAACTGCCGAAATCAATATGAAGAAGGTCAAGCCTGCCAGCCCCATACTGATGGTGCATAAGGGCAAGGCCAAGGCCAAGGGCTCTAAGAAGACGAAGGTGGGACCTAAGTCATATCTTGAGCCCAAGTCTTTTGCACTGATGAAAAAGAAAAGCACGGTGAAGGAAGGGAAATGCCACCACTGTGGCAACGCTGGTCATTGGAGGAGGAACTGTCCTTCGTACATTGAAGGTCTGCAGAAAATGAAGGGAGGTGTGACTTCCGCTTCAAATGTTCACGTTATAGAGATAAACCTTTCTGCTCCTTCATCTTGGGTATTGGATACCGGATGTGGTTCTCACATTTGTACAAATGTGCAGGAACTGGGAAGAAGACGATTGCTGAGTAAAGGGGAGGTGGACCTCCGCGTCGGCAATGGAGCAAGAGTTGTTGTTGTAGCCGTAGGGGTTTACCGTCTTTCTTTGCCCAGTGGGCTTGTAATAGAACTAGATAATTGTTATTTTGTTCCGGCCATAACTAGAAATATTATATCTATTTCATGTTTGGACATGATTGGATTTTCTTTTATAATTAAGAACAACTGTTGTTCTATATTTAAGAATGATGTTTGTTATGCTGTAGCTCAATTGTTTAATGGTCTTTATGTTTTGAACTTGGACCATCTGATCTGTAATGTAGAAAATAATAAAAGACTAAGAACAAATAACTCGAACCCTACATTTCTCTGGCATTGTCGTTTGGGCCATATCAATGAGAAGCGCATATCCAAGCTCCATAGAGATGGACTTTTGGACTCATTTGATTATGAATCATTTGAGCGATGCGAATCTTGTTTGTTAGTGTTAGAAAGTAGCGAAAAAGAGAGAACAAGCGGATAAACTTTTGAATAACTGAAATTTTATTATCAAAAAAAGAGAGATCATTTACAAAGGTATGGCCTCCCTTATATAGAATGGAGGAGATAAGAAAGAGAGTATACAAACAATGTGGGACTAAACATTTACAATACTGAGCGGCTAGAATAAAGGTGACCGCACAGGCCGCGCGGTTAGACAGATTGGTTAACCGCTCGGCAACTCCAGCAGGATAGAACAGGCCGCAATGGTAGACCGATAGACCGCCCGGTCTCCAGGCTTCAGAGTGAGATCGCCAGACCGCTCGGTCAACAAACCGCTGGATCAGACCGCTAAGCCGCCCGGTCAACAAACCGCTGGATCAGACCGCTAAGCCGCCCGGTCAACAAACCGCTGGAACAGACCGCTAAGCCGCCCGGTCTAATATTTCAACACTCCCCCTCAAGCTGGAGCATAGATATCAATCATGCACAGCTTGTCACAAATGCGGAAGAAGGAAGTAGAAACCGGCTTGGTGAAGATATCTGCCAATTCCTTGTCAGAGGTGACAAAAGGAGTACAAATCTGTTTCTTCAAAATGTCTTCCCGAATGAAGTGACAGTCAACCTCTATATGCTTTATTCTCTCATGGAAGACCGGATTTCTGGATATATGTATAGCGGCCTTGTTGTCACATAACATAGGGAGAGGACAGTCATATACCTCGCCCAGGTCAAGCATGAGAGCCCGCAACCACTTTAACTCACACGTGGTTGACGCCATACTCCGGTATTCGGCTTCGGCACTGGATCTGGAGACAACAGACTGTTTCTTGCTCTTCCAACTCACGAGATTACCTCTAACAAAGGTACAAAAACCTGATGTGGATTTATGATCGCCTTTGTCATCCGCGTAACTTGAATCTGAGTAGGCCTCAACCCTCAGATGACCATTCTTCTGAAAGAGTAACCCTCTGCCCGGTGCTGCTTTGATATACTCCAAAATCTTCAGGGCGGACTGAAGATGGCACTCCCTGGGAGCTTGCATAAACTGACTGACCTTACCTACAGCATAGGCGATGTCGGGTCTAGTCACCGTGAGATAGATGAGTTTGCCTACCAAACATCTGTACCTTGTGACATCAGATAGAAGAGGCGAGTCATCCGTCCACGTTTTGTCTTCTCCAACAGCCATGGGAAAACGAGCTGGTTTGTCACCTGTCAATCCTGCTTCTCGTAGAAGATCAAGGGCATACTTCCGTTGAGAGAGAACCAAGGAGTCAAGTTTCCGAGAGATTTCTATCCCCAAAAAGTATTTTGGGGAGCCCATATCCTTCGTTACCAAGTGCTGACGGAGGTGCTTCTTCGTCAAGTCCACCCCATCTCGGTCATCGCCAGTAAGGAGAATATCATCCACATATACGGCCAAAACCACCAGTCCCGAGGCCGTTTTGCGAATGAATAAGGAGTGATCGGCCGAACTCCTTTGAAAGCCGATGGTAGCCACAATACCACTGAATTTGTCAAACCATGCCCGAGGGCTCTACTTTAGGCCATAAATGGCCTTCTTTAAATGACATACACGTGTCTCCCCCTGAGCAACATACCCAGGAGGTTGCTCCATATAGACGTCCTCCTGAAGATCGCCATAGAGAAAGGCATTCTTCACATCAAGCTAGGAAATGGCCCAAGCCCGGTTAACAGCCACAGAAAAGAGAACCCGGATGGTGCTGAGGCGAGCAACCGGAGAGAAGGTATCAAAGTAATCAACGTCGTAAGTCTGAGTGAAGCCCTTGGCCACCAGCCGGGCTTTGTAGCGATCCACGGTGCCGTCGGGGCGAAACTTCACAACGAAGACCCAGCGACAGCCAACCACATCAGTGCCCACGGGAGGAGGAACCAGGGTCCAGGTACCCCGTTCAGTAAGAGTAGCCATCTCCTCATCCATGGCAGACTTCCAATGAGGGAGAGCAAGAGCCTCCTGGTAGGTACGGGGAGTAGAAGTAGCAGAGATAGCCAAGGCAAAACACCTGCGAGAAGGAGAAAGCTGATCATAGGAAACAATAGCCGTGAGCGGGTGTTGAGTACACGCCCGCACCCCTTTGCGAAGGGCAATGGGAACATCCAGGTCAACGAGAGCGTCGGCGACGGGAGCGTCAGCGACCGGAGCGTCCGTGGCGGAGAAGGCTGGCCCGGGACTAGAGAGAGACGGCAGCGGAGAGGAGGGTGGAGGGGTGGGTGGGGAGACGGACTGGGAAGGCGTGGGTGGAGGAGGAGACGAAGGTGGGAAAACATGGAGAGGTGTGGAAGGAATGGAGATATCAGAAGGAAGAGAAGAGGGAGGAGAGAAATAGGAAGCATTTTCGAAAAAAGTCACATCCGCGGAGACAAACTGCTTGCGGAGAAGGGGGTCAAAGCAGCAATAGCCTTTTTGAGTGGTAGAGTACCCCAAAAAGACACACTTGGTGGATCGGGGGGAAAGCTTGTCGCGGGTAGCGGAGGGAGCGTGAACAAAGGCCGTACAGCCAAAGACACGGAGAGGAAGAGGAAAAGATTCCTGGTGGGGGGTGGAGAATAGAGAAGGGAGTCTGGCCGTGGAGAACCGCGGAGGGAAGGCGATTGATGAGATAGCATGCGAGGAGCACAGCGTAGCCCCAGTAGGAGCGAGGGACGTGCATCTGCGTCATGAGAGTACGCGCAACATCAAGCAGGTGACGATTTTTACGCTCCGTCACCCCATTCTGCTGGGAGGTGTAAACACAAGTGGTTTGATGAAGGAGGCCATGTTGGTGAAAGAATGCGGAGAACTCATGAGCCAGATATTCTTTGGCATTATCAGAACGTAAGACTTTAATAGAAGTAGCAAATTGAGTCTTAATCATAAAGAAAAAGGATTGCCAAACAGAAAATAGTTCAGAGCGATCTTTTAACAGATACACCCAGGTACATCGAGAAAAATCATCGATAAAAGTGACAAAATAGGAACTGCCCCGACCAACTGTGAGGGTAGGAGCAGGACCCCATACATCAGAATGAACAAGATCAAAGATGCGAGAGGAGCTACGGCCTTGCTTCGGTGGGAAGGAGGAGCGATGATGTTTGCCAAGCTGACACGCATCACAGTTGAGCGGAGAACTGGTAGGAGGTAAGTGGGGCAGAAGCTGGCGAATAAGTCGAGGAGGAGGATGTCCAAGACGAAGATGCCACTGAAGGAGATCGGTGGAGGAGGAGTAGGCGGATAGAGCGGAAACATCATCGAGGAAGTAGAGGCCGCTACTCTCAGTCCCAGTAGCAATCGTCCGCTGGGTCCTCGGGTCTTGGAAAGAACAAGTAGTGGGAGTGAATAAGACGGAGCACTGAAGTTGTCGGCATAAAGTAGTAACTGATAACAAATTGCACGGGAACTTCGGGACATAGAGGGTATCCTCCAAGCAAAGCGATGGGGTGAGTTGAACCATGCCCGTCCCATGAACCGGGGACGGGGAACCATCCGCCACACGAACCGGGGGTAAGCGGTCATGGGTCTCAAGACAGGAGAAGCAATGAGGGTTGCCCGTCATATGATTGGTGGCACCGGAGTCAATCAGCCATTTACCTTGGGTAACGACGTGGGCACTACCTGACGTCGTGGCCACAGAGGCAGACAGCCGATAAGGAGCAGCAGGAGTAGTGGTGAGACCGGAGGTAGTCATAGAACCCGGCAAGCAGAAGAAGCCGCGCGAACAGAAGCGGTTAGAAAACAGAAGAAGCTGCGCGAACAGTAGCGGCTAGAAAGAGGTCAAAGGCACAGCGGGGAAGAGGTCGCGCGGACTGAAAAGGCCGAGCGAACAGAAGAGAGGAGAAGAGCAGGTGACCGCGACCAAGATGCAGGTGAGATAGGAACAACCCGCACGGTCAGGCAGATCACAGCAGCAAACCGCGAGTATAGAGACAAGCAGAAGCGGACAGGGAGAAGAAGTCCGCAGCGGGTAGAGACAAGGCCGCAACGACTAGGAAGTCGGAGAGGCAAGAAAGAACAAGGAGCACGGCGACAAGGAAACAGGTCACTGTGACGAATAGCAGTAGGAGAAGAGAGCCAAGAAGAAACAAGCTGCGCGAACAGGGCAGCGGACAGAAGCAAGCCGCGCGAACAGGGCAGCGGACAGAAGCAAGCCGCGCGAACAGGGCAGCGGACAGAAGAGAAGGCAAGTCGCGAAACAGGTCGCAAAAAGCGGAAAACAAGCCGCGAACAACAGAGAGCGCACAGAATCAGGAGGAAATGACCGTGTCCTCTGATACCATGTTAGAAAGTAGCGAAAAAGAGAGAACAAGCGGATAAATTTTTGAATAACTGAAATTTTATTATCCAAAAAAGAGAGATCATTTACAAAGGTATGGCCTCACTTATATAGAATGGAGGAGATAAGAAAGAGAGTATACAAACAATGTGGGACTAAACATTTACAATACTGAGCGGCTAGAATAAAGGTGACCGCACAGGCCACGCGGTTAGACAGATTGGTTAACCGCTCGGCAACTCCAGCAGGATAGAACAAGCTGCAATGGTAGACCGATAGACCGCCCGGTCTCCAGGCTTTAGAGTGAGATCGCCAGACCGCTCGGTCAACAAACTGCTGGATCAGACCGCTAAGCCGCCCGGTCAACAAACCGCTGGATCAGACCGCTAAGCCGCCCGGTCAACAAACCGCTGGAACAGACCGCTAAGCCGCCCGGTCTAATACTTCAACAGTTAGGCAAGATAACTAAAGCTCCTTTCACTGGTTATACTGAGAGGGCTGAGGATCTCTTGGGTGTTGTACATAGTGATGTATGCGGACCCATGAGTTCCATGGCTAGAGGTGGGTATTTCTACTTTGTTACATTTACTGATGATTTCAGTAGATACGGATATGTGTATCTTATGAAGTGCAAATCCGAGACCTTTGAAAAGTTCAAAGAGTTCAAGAATGAAGTAGAAAACCAGTTGGGTAAAAGGGTTAAAGCACTCCGATCTGATCGAGATGGCGAATACCTGAGTCATGAGTTCCGTCATCATCTGAAAGAGTGTGGTATTGTATCACAGCTCACTCCACCTAGAACACCACAACATAATGGTGTGTCTGAGAGGAGAAATCATACTCTGTTAGACATGGTACGTTCGATGATGAGTCATGCAGACTTGCTTGTTTCCTTTTGGGGTTTTGCTTTAGAGACTGCTGCAATGACATTGAATCGCGCTCCAACGAAAACGGTTCTGAAGACACCATATGAGATATGGACTGGGAAGCGTCCTAGTATGTCGTTCATTAAAATTTGGGGCTGTGAGGCATACGTGAGATGTCAAATGCCTGACAAGCTGGAACCCAAATCGGATAAATGTTATCTGGTGGGATATCCTAAGGAAACGAAAGGGTATTACTTTTACCTACCGTCTGAGGGCAAAGTGTTTGTCGCAAGGACTGGTGTCTTCTTGGAGAAAGAGTTCTTATCAAGAAAGACTGAAAAGATAGAGCTTGAATAAGTTCAAGAACCACATGTAGTGAATGAACCGGAATTGGATTCTGAGACAGGACTACAAGATGTTGTAGCTAGAGAACCTGCTCAAGGAACACAAGTCCTACGTAGATCTGGTAGACCGAAGTTTGAGCCTGAGAGATATGAATTTCTCGTGTCTCAAATAGGTAATGTGTTGCTTATGGATCATGATGATGAACCAGCAACCTACCAAGAGGCTATGAATGGACCGGACTCCGACAAATGGCTTGAGGCTATGAAATCTGAAATGGACTCCATGTATGCAAACCAAGTTTGGAACTTGGTGGAACCACCTGAAGGGGTACGACCCATAGGGTGCAAGTGGGTCTTCAAGAAGAAGACCGACATGGATGGGAATGTACAAACATTCAAAGGGCGACTGGTGGCTAAGGGTTTCAAGCAAATTCATGGTATTGACTATGATGAGACCTTTTCCCCTGTTGACATGGTAAAGTCCATAAGGATATTGCTTGCTGTTGCTGCGTATTATGACTATGAGATCTGGCAGATGGATGTCAAAACGGCTTTCCTTAATGGAAACCTCCTTGAGGAAGTGTATATGACACAACCCGAGGGTTTTGTATCCCTAGATGAAGCCACTAAAATATGCAAGCTGAATAAGTCCATCTATGCACTGAAACAGGCCTCTCGAAGTTGGAATCTTCGTTTTGATGAGAAAATTAAAGAGTTTGGTTTCATCAAGAATGAAGATGAGTCTTGTGTTTACAAGCGAATCAGTGGGAGCATTGTTGTCTTCCTGATATTGTATGTAGATGACATACTATTGATTGGGAATGACATTCCTACCCTGAAAGTTATTAAGAACAACCTAGGGAACTGCTTTTCAATGAAGGATTTGGGTGAAGCGACTTATATACTCGGTATTAAGATCTATAGAGATAGATCGAAGAAGTTGCTGGGTTTGACCCAGAGTACGTACATCGAAAAGGTGTTGAAGCGGTTCAACATGCTTGAGTCCAAGAAAGGATTTTTGCCCATGTCTCATGGTGTGAATCTCTCTAAGGACTAGTGTCCAAAGTCTTGTGAAGATAAGGACCGCATGAAGTTGATTCCATATGCTTCGGCAATTGGATCAATCATGTACGCGATGTTATATACTCGACCCGACGTCTCCTTTGCTTTGAGCATGACTAGCAGGTATCAGTCAGACCCCGGTGAGTGTCACTAGATTGCAGTCAAGAATGTCCTGAAGTACTTGAGAAGGACTAAGGATGTGTTCTTGGTGTATGGTGGAGAGGAAGAGCTCATTGTAAGTGGTTACACGGATGCTAGCTTCCAAACTGATAGAGACGACTCCAAGTCTCAGTCAGGTTTCGTGTTTTGCCTGAATGGAGGAGCTGTGAGCTGGAAGAGTTCCAAGCAAGAGACAGTTGCTGATTCTACAACAGAGGCCGAGTATATCGCCGCAGCTAATGCGGCGAAGGAGGCTGTATGGATTAGGAAATTCATCGGCGAGCTTGATGTAGTTCCTAGCATTGTTGGTCCCGTAGTTCTCTACTGTGATAACAATGGTGCAATTGCACAATCTAAGGAACCTAGATCCCATCAGCGCTCCAAGCACATACTTCGGCGGTTTCATCTTATTCGTGAGATTGTCGAACGAGGAGATGTGGACATTTGCAGAGTGCCGACTGAGGAGAATATTGCGGATCCACTGACAAAACCTCTCGCGCAGAGAAAGCATGATGGTCATACTAGATCGATGGGTATACGATACCTAAATGATCAACTCTAGTGAGAATCTTGTGGATTGCATGTAAACATTTATTTTGTTGGCCATTTGTTCATATGATGAACAGTGTACCTAGTTTTTCTCTTACAATTAATGGCAAGTTATTTTATTATGAGTTTTTTTTTCTATGTGATAGTTAAATGTTAACATAATAGATACCCTTAGAATGTTCGCTTCCATGGGACATCAAGTACGTGACTTGAATGTGAGAGCCTATGATTTATTTGAAGCTTCATTCTTAAAAGATCCCTGGTCGAGTATCATCATAGAAGCTAAGGGTGATGATGGTACATGAAGGCTAGCACGTGCATTGACTGATGACCGGTTCTCACAGGTCATGATATTGTGATATCAAGTCATCACGTGGGTACTTGTTAGTGAACAAGTTGTACTGGACAGACCCAACCTGAGACTACTCTGTGGATTGTCATCCAATCGTGTCACGAGTAGGTCTCAATTGATAATGGTGTTGTGGTCCTTTGACCTGAAGTCACAGCATTCATCAAGTGAGGAAGAGCGTGCTTTGATGTCATCTAAAGTCTTCCTTGAGAAAGGTTGATGATAAGGGTGGTTGTTGGGCATGTTACGAATCATTTGGGTGTTTGTGTGTGAGCAGATATGGGATTTGTCCTCCTGTATGACTGGAGTTGCATCCATGGGCCCCTTGATGGAACTGGACTGAGAAATGCATGGCCATGCTTGATTAAGTCAATATGTGATATTCGACTCACCATTCTCTAGAAGTCCGTCCTGGATCAAGAAACTTGGATTGAGCTATTACGAGGGTGACACGGTCCATGCCTCTAGTTCTTTCCGGATGTAAGGGACAAAGGGACAAAGACAACGCTGATACATTGGTCATAAAGGCTTATGAGTTATAAACTCTTATTGCTTGGGGAACAATGATGCATTGCTAGATGCCGCTCATTGTTTGTGAGGTTTTTGGTTTGATACTTTCAAGATCAAGTGGGAGACTGTTGGAGTTACCATGGTGATCTAGAAGTGGTCAAACATGTAATCTCACTGCCAACGCGATATGAGCCTGCAGGGTCGCACATAAGAGATGTGGAGAAGTTGGATGATTGACTGTGTTGGTAAAGGTTACCAATCACCGACCTGAGTGGGGTTATGGGCAAAGTGTTGCCTTAAAGGATCGTCGGGTTGGGCAAATGTTGCCTTGAAGGATTGGTAAGAATAGTCGACCGAGGGTCGACGATAGTCGACCGAAGGTCGACGAGTATCATCGACCGCAGGTCGACGAGTATCGTCAACCCACGTTCGACGTGAATCGTTGAGTATTGTACTCTGATTCTCGCCGACTGATTCTCGCCGATCCTAGGTGATTCTCGCCGATCCTAGGTGATTCTCGCCGATTGATTCTCACCGAATCTGCTAGGTGATTTTCGCCGATTCTGGAACCCTAATTTTCTGGGTGGTCTGTGGATAGCGATATTCCTAAGTCTGTTTATGCCTTTGGTATAAATAGATACTTAGGGTTTTCGGGAATAATGTCTGATCGAATCGGATGCGAGACCAAGACGAAAGCGACGGAAGTGTTCCGCCATTCTTCGTTCGTTCCGCCGATCCCGAATCCCGCCGATGGAAGTGTTCTGCCGCCGTGCTCGCTCCGTCGACCTCCTCCTCTCCGGCGATTGTCGTTGGTGTTGCTATTCCTGGCGCGGACCTAGCAGTCCGTGGAAAAGCAAGGTGTGGTCATTCTCCTTCCCGATTATCCGTGCGACGGAAAAGTCGGTGTTCTCCCGCTCGTGTGGATTTCTGCAGAGACGTGGATATCATTCCACGTAGAACTCGCCACCAGCAAGAACACGAAGCTTGGAGCATCTCCGTTGAGTTGTGACTCAACGCCACCGAGGTAATTTTTGCCTAGTTGTATGTTAACTTCTTGATTCAACTACCATGGCCCGATCTCATCTCTTTTTTGGGTTTTTCTTGATGTTTTTATTCTTCCGCTGCGTGCACAAATGTTGTGCCATCCTCATAGAGAAACCCAACAGCTCTTTCATGTTGTATGTAGTTGAAGGCATCTGTCTTGGAAAAACCAATATTTTTAGGTCCTCCTGCCTCATCCGACATAAAGTTGTATGCGTCAACGGGTCTAATCCCTGCACCAGTCATATTTTTAAGAAAACTACCCTGCATTTCTGAAATAGATCGGCGGGATCTCAATAAATGACTCTCCTTCTTGGTTGCCGTCGGATGGTTGTGTTCCTCAACAAATTTGGTAACTGTCCAATTTTTTCCATCTGAATCGGTATGAAAATTAATACAAGAAAGACAACCCGTTCGGATATCTAATTTGTGGTACTTCTTTGGGGATGGCTTTACGCGTTTGCTTCCTGCTTTGGAACAACTATATCCTCTAACTTTGATAGTTGACGTATGAGTCCAATAAGTAATATATTGCTTTAAAAGACTAAATCATATTCGGTATGCATATTAACAGTACATTATGTAAGCCTCTTCTTCTGAATGCATAATAGGGAACACAATAGGAATCTTAAGAAAAAATAAAACTTTTGTCAGTTATGACCTAATATTTCAAATACATTTATTTTTTGAGTTCTAAAAATACATATAATGACAAGAGAAATTTACAGTTCCAAAAAATGAAATAATTATTGTTCAAAAAATCCAAAGTGAAACAAAAATAATGGTCTATAATATGGAATTACTTATTGTTAATTACAGTTCAAATTAACGGTATTTTTTACAATCCAGTTTTCCTCTTTCAATTAAAGTTAAAATCAACTTTGCTATTTCAATTACAGTCTAAAAAATTTGATAATTACAGTACAAATTAACGGTTCAAATATAACAACATACAAGTCATATTGTTATAAATATACAAAGCATCACATTTGCATATAATAACAGACTAAAAACATCTCAAAACATTAAGTAATAACAGTTAAAAGACAATTCTTTCAATTACAAAATTTAGAGTTCACTTTGTCCTTTCAATTTACAAATAATGACAAAATTTACCATTTGAACGTTCAGTAGACCCTACCTAAGCATGGTCACTTTGTTCTTTCAATTACACTTCAAAAAATAGCTCTTTTTACAGTTCAAATTTGAGATACTTACAGTTCAAAAAAACGTACTTTTTACCGTCCAAATTTACAGTCCAGCTTTCTTCTTTCAATTAAAGTTGAAATAAACTTTTTTTCAATTACAGTTCAAAAGACAGTTCTTTTTACAGTCCAAAATTTGAGATAATTACAATTCAAAAAACCTACTTTTTACAGTCCAAATTTACAGTCCAACTTTCTTCTTTCAATTAAAGTTAAAACAACTTTGTTCTTTCAATTACAGTTCAAAAGACAGTTCTTTTTATAATCCAAATTTACAGTGAAAACATATTTGCTAATTACAGTTCAAATTAACGCTTCAAATATAAGAACAGACATGTCATATTATTACAAATATACAAAGCATCATATTTATAGATAATAACAGTCAAAAAATATTTGAAAATAATTTGAATGACAAAATTTACCATTTGAAGGCTCAGTAGACGCTAGATAAGCATGGTCACTTTGTTCTTTCAATTACATTTCAAAAAACAGTTCTTTTTACAGTCCAAATTTTGACATACATACAATTAAAAAAACTTACTTTTTACATTCGAAATTTACATTTGCTGCGAAGAGATTTCAGATCTAAAAGTAATTAGAACACAGAAAGATCACTAAAATGCAATCTAGGTCATATATGAAGAAGAGAAAAATTAGAAGGAGAAAAACAATTACAGTTGTTTGGGAAGATATCAGGAAATCACTTATTTGGGCATTATGAGGTTTGTTCAAATCACCTGGACACATAAAAATACATAGATTAGAAGATTGAGCTATATAATCAGTAGAAAACATCAAAAATGGCCGACATAAATCTGGATTTGCAGCCGGCAAACTACCGCTTGTGCTGGAGCCTGCGCTGGAACCTAATACTGAAGAGAAACAATGGTCTGCAGGGTCGTAAGCATCATTTTCGCCGTCTAATACAGAAGTAGTGTGGACATCGGGATGCATTTCCGTGTTTTCCGACATGATCGAGAGGAGATAGATGATTGAATTACAGAAAGGTGATGTTTACGACCTCCGGAGGGCGGCTAGGTTGTGAAATCAGAAAGAGGCGCAAAAGTGAAAAATTAGGGGAGTGGTATTTCCGTAATTATGTTGGGAAGGAGGTATTTATTTAGGGACCATAAGCATGGTACGCCACATGTACACAAAATTTCAGGCAATCTTAACGGCTGAATTAACTCTCGGAAACTTGAATCCATTGTTGTGATGTTAACACATGTCCCCATCTCCTGTGCTTGAAATCCTCTGCAGCGCGATGATGTTAGCACGTGTCCAGGCCATAACACTGCTTCTCACTATCTGTTTTGCATGTTTGGCTTGTGAAAACAGAGAGCCGGTTGAAGTTACGGAGAATTGCGAACATGGTTATGTTCGAAAATTTGGACACATGGGTTACGACGCCACTGGCCATGTCTGACTTGTCATTGTTGAAAATACTAACATTAAAATTTCAAAGTAATGCAGGGAAGAACATGGTGGAGTTAGAAAGAGAGGAAGAAACCAGAATGCTACCCTTCATTGCAGCCCCAACATACTAGATATATGAATATAAAACATTACCAGTCTGAAGGATAAGATATTACATAAAAATAGGTAGCAGACACACAACTCAAAGTAAAGAAATAAAAAGTGGGACTAGATTAAATAATATGAATGTACACTGATGTGTGTATACTTATATTATAGCATTCCCCCTTAATCTAGAGCATCAAAACTTTCACCTTTGTTTTTGCCTCTGCTGACGACGACGAGCCTTGATCGAAAGATCATAAATTTTTTCCACCGACAAGGCTTTAGTCATTTCGTCAGCTAGTTGCTCTCTTGTGACACAGTACTTCACCTTTATCACATTTTCTTCAATTAACCCCCTTACAAAGTGATGCTTGATTTGGATGTGTTTGGTCTGGTTGTGGAAGACAGGATTCTTGCTACCGAAAATAGCAGTGATGTTATCAACCATTATAGTAGCAAATCACTTTATTCCTCACTGAACAGGATGTCCAGCCAAACCCCTTCCTTTGATGCTTCCCCCATGGCGATGTATTCCACCTCAGCGAAAGAAAGGGTGATGCACATTTGCTTTCTTGAGTTCCACAAATTAGTCATTTCCCCCAATTGAAACACGAACCTGCTGGTGCTCTTCCTATCATCTACAGATCCAGCCTAATCATTGTCTGAATACCCTATCAATGTTTCATCTTCATCTCTACCTTTTTTGAACAAGAGGCCATAATCACGAGTGCCTTGTAAATATCGTAAAATTCTTTTCACCACCCTCATATGGGTTACACTAGGATCACTAGAAAAATGAGATACCAAGGTCACAACTTGTTCAATGTCAGGTTTGTTATTAGTAAGGTAAATAATATAAGGGCTCCAACAATACTGCGATATTGCATCTATTTTCTTTTTCTCATTCTCTTTCTGAAGTTCATTGCCAATTGCCTCTGGTTTACATTCCCCCACATTAGGTCTTTGAAGTAGTTTAGTAGTGTACTTCTGCTGATGCAAGAAGATTGAATAGGAGAACTGATTGATCTGAAATCCAATAAAATATTTCAAGGCACCCAGATCACTCATTTCAAATTCTCTGTTCATTTCACAATTGAAATCTTCAATTAATTGAAGATTTGATCTTGTCACTAAAAGATCATCCACATATATTAACACCATTACAAATTCATTATCAGCATGGTGTTTGATATACAGAGATCAAGGTTGTAGATTTGGGATGTCGAATTCATATCGATTTGGGTTTGAAATGTCGTATGTCGGATTGCGGGGGATATATGAGGAATATTTTACAATATCGGATTTTAATATTTAAATAAAGATAATCTTGTTTATAAATATTTTTTTTGCAAATAAGTATAAATGTACAGAAAATATATGTTTATAAAATTTGCATTAAACATGTAATAATATGATTATAATGAAGCATTAAACAAAAATAAACACAATTTTACATATTAATAAATGGTAAAGATTGAATAAAGCAACTTGTCTTTGTTGGTATGGTTGTTTCTAGATCAGTAATTCACCAATTCATCATCCAATAGTTCCATGGCATGAAGGCTTCTAGATACTATCAAAACTGACATGAACCAAAAGTCATCTGCCTTATCAGCAAAGCTTTTGTAATAATTGCTGAAAATTTATCCTAAAAAAAGTAATTATATATTAACATGTTTAAATGAATAAATAGATTAAAATATAATTCAATTTAATTGATTAAAAAATAAGAAAGCACCTGAACTTCAGACATCCACCTTATCAGCAAATTGAGATTTATTGATCTTCGAAACATTTTCTGCTAGCTCACCATGCTGTATTTCATACAGACAAAATAGCTTCCTCTATACATCTTTGCAGAAGGAAGTGTATGGACTTCATACTTTCCAGAGTATAAACAGTCCAACACAACATCCAACATAAGATCAGTACCTGAAACTAACTTTTAGCAGTAGTTGAAATCAGTCCCAAATAGTAACTAAACTAACACACCAAATATCAATCGATTTATACAATAGTAAGAGAATAATAATACAAGTGCAGGAAATAAAGACATGAGAAAATAAGAGGAAACATCATCAGTCACATTGAAGGTCAAAAGTTCAAAAATCAAAAGTCATAAGTCACACTGAAGGTCAAAAGTTCAAAAATCAAAATTCTGAATGCATAACTTCCATATGTATGTCTACATCAAAAGAAACATGTATAGATTAATTATTAATGAGTAAAATCCTATTAAGTAAATTGATTTATAATTTATTTTGTAGTAAAGACTTACATTTCATATCTCCTCTTCTGTTTTGTAGTCTTCTAACATTATGTCTAATAGTGGGGCTTGCATTTCCTATTCTGATAGCCCCGTATCTTCATCATATTTCTCCAATGCATGTGTTACAATGCGCTTTCGCTTTGAACTTTCATTTTGTGATTGTTGGTTAGTAAGTTCGGTGCTCCTTCTTGGTCCCAAATCAGCATCCACAATGTCTCCAAGTTGTTGCCAAGTCAATCCTTCTCCAGGAAACACTTCCTCCATATTTTTATTATCACCTTCACTTAAACCAACGAGCCACTCTGTCGCTTTTCCTTCATCAAAACATTTTGCAGATATTGGATCTCGAGATATATCAACATGCTTAGACTTGAGCATAACATTAATCTTCATGAAGACAAGATCATTTAAACATTTTCTCTCAAGCCTATTCTGCTTTTTTGAGTGGATCTATAAATTGAAACATTTAAAATATTTAGTATCTCTTTATTACATAAAATAAATTGCATGCATGAGAACTAGTGTACTACCATTTTGAACGTGCTCTAATTTCTTTCGCATCCAGATGAACTTGTGCTCAAACTCAATATCCTTATGGTCATCTCCCTCAAATTCGAAGTCTCAACTCCATGTAATTTGCACCAGTATACTAATTAAAAAAACAAAATTTAGCAATATATATATAAATCTTTGTGAACTTAGTATTTTAACTACTTGGATTAAAAGAAGGAACTTGCAATTACCTCTTTGCAAGATCCTTTCCAAATAGTCCTTGCTCAAACTGATATATATCAAGCTCACTAGTGATATGATCTTGCATATTAGGGTCATTTGAATACATTCTTGTAAGGCAATCAAGAAATCCATGCATAAACTTAGTATCCCCCTCCACCTCCTCCTTATTAGTGTAATAGAAGAAAGGATATTAAAAATCCAGATAAATGTAAAGGGTTTCTCATCTTGCTATCCACTATACTATCAATCAACTTCCATATAGGAAGATACCTATTTTCTTTATTTTTGAGTGCTACAGCAACTTCCTCCTCGACCTTCTTTATATCTCCATACAACCACCCCATTGACAGTATATCTCCATCTACTCTTCGTAGAACTTTAACCAGTGGGGTAAATATAAGGAGTGCCAGTTCAACACTATGCCAAAATGTGGTACTCAATGCAATTGTTGAGGCCTACATACAATGATACAACAAAAAATATTAAAATGATGCAGTGTATTTGCAAAAAATAATGTTAAAAATATTAGATGAAAATAATATTTGTTTTCCATGTGCGGTTCTTGACAACTTTGTTGCCTCCTATTTAACAGATGTGAATAATTCCATCAAATGTCTTCTCTTATCCTAGAGGCTCTACAAAGATAAAAAAGTTGTAGCAAATCTTGTTACACCAGACCTAACGAGATCATAGGAATCCATGTCTTTAGTCGTCGCTCTGAACATAGCAAGAGCAATGGTGTGATCAATAAATACAGTAATTTGTTGGCCCATACAGATTGCACTTTTAATTTGCTTTAGTTTTGAAATATCTTGGAGAAGATGATTTATGGTGTTAGCGGAACAAGAAGTCCAAAAAATCTTTGGTCTCTTTACCACTAGCAATCGTGATGCAGACATATTGTTGGTTGCATTATCCATCACAACATGTATTATATTTGCTTCTCTTGTGCCGTCTAGGCTACTGATTGCATTATCAACAAACTCATATATGAACTTACCATCATGTGTAGATGATGATACATTCTTCGATAACCAAAGTTCTATTCCAACAACTGTGTGCACAACAATATTCATGACGCTTTGCCCTTGCGATCTGTCCAAGCATCAGTCAAAATACTACACCCATGCAACTTATATGTTTGAGTGAAGCTGCTTAACATTTCCTCTGTCCGTTGAACTTCCATCTGTAAGAACTTCTCCCTCATGTCATACGACATTGGTCCTTTCATCCCAGGGCCACATAGACGTACAACATGCAACATTTGTTGGAAGGATATGCTATATAGAGCATTGAAAGGAATCCACATCTCGTATGCCCACCTAGCAATATATAGAGCCGCGTGATCTCTGGCTTTCTTCTTAAAATTGCTCTCAATCGTGCTTTGTGAACTTTTTCCTGACTCAATAAATTGGTCCATTTGACCTTTATTTCCAATACTTGTAAACAAAATCCTTTGTGAGCTTTCAGGATATATATCCTCTCCAACAACGACCTCATCCAAGCTACTCTGTAACCTACTACTTCTCAACAGCTTACTAGTTTGTGTTGCTGCAAGGGTTGCTTTGAATTTTGCTCTGACATCATTTGGCACATGAGTGCATGACTTTAAATTGCCCTTAATCCCAGCCAAATGATGTTTGAACCATGTGATGCCCCCATTTATGACTTGCTTGTAAGAATTGCACTGAATTCTATTGGTATTCGTTACAACCACTTTCTCTCCAAATGCTCAAAAAGCATTGATGATACTCATTTTAGTCTAAATTACTTGTGAAAATCTATACATTTTCTTGTTTAAAATTATATAATATATGAATTTTGAGTCTATAATCAGTTTTTTTATAAAATTGCTAACTTAGTTTATTTTCTATTTTTTAGGATTGTGACAATTTGTGGTCCTTTTCCACTTTACACACCCCAGGTCACAACCGTGTACCCCTCTACACGGGTGTGTACCTTGGGCGTGTAACCCGATTGGAATGAAGCAACGGTCCGAAGTTCATATCCAGAAAATTCCACCTTACACGCCCATGGGTCACGACCGGATACCCCTTATACGGGCATGCACTCTGGGTGTGTAGCCAAATCCCGACGCAGATTTGCCCTAGTCTAAGTTCAAGAAAAAATCATCTTACATGCCCGAGGTCACGACCGGGTACCATTTACCACGGGCGTGTACCCGGGGCTTGTACCCGGGGCGTGTACCCGGGGCGTGTCCCGCCATGTTCCGAAGATGCGCAGCAATGCGACTTTTTGCCACTCCACTGTCACGTCGTCACTTACACGCCCCCTCTACACAGGCGTGTATCGAAGGCATGTACCACAAAGTCCATATTTCGATGCCACAACACGACTTTGCTGAGCCACCGTTACACCGCAGATTACACGCCCACTCTACACGAGCGTGTACTGAGGGCGTGTAACCCAACTACTGCGTCATTCGCTGTCCAGCCGAAATTTCATCCACCGAAGTCTTCAAAGCTTATACGCCCCTAATACACGGGCGTGTACTTCCCAGAAAATTTTTTATAAATACCAGCAAGCACCAAGTATTCCAGGACTAGATCAGAGAAGATTATTAGCAGATTATTAACTGACTGTGAGCAGTTTAGTTTAAGCCTAGAGTTTGAGAGCTACTACCTGTTTTCCTTCATGTTTATGTTCTAATTTTCCCTCTTTTTACCTCTCTCATTTCAAGTACTTTCTATTTTACTTTCCATGCAACTTCTGTAATAAGCTTGTAACATCTTAATGCGTAGCTAGCCTTTTCATTGTGATCTTTAATTCACCGTGTAATCTCTTCTATTTTAATAAAAAAAAGTTTTACTCTCTTTCTCTTTCTTTATTTAAATTTTTCCTGAACTTCTTCTACCTCTCTCTCTCTTACCCCTTCACTATGAGTAACTAAATCCTCATTAGTACTTGATCGAGATGATCTGAGGATGAGTTGATCAAGTTATGATGCTTTAACTTGCTTAATCTTTTTAAGGTATTTGCCTTCGATTTACTCTTGATTTAAATTTAGTGGGACTATATTATCGATATACAGTCTCCGCTTAGGTTTTCATTCTTAGCTAGCTGAGAGGCTCGCAGTTTGAATGGATCGCCCAAGAGTAAAGAGAGATGAACGCACCTATCGAGAGAGAATGATGTAAATCTCCCGGATTGGAGTCAAATCCAATAGCGGGGTTCACCACTGAAAGCGAGCTTTAGGCATCCGATTACGGGATGAGAGTTCCATCGGATCTTCCTAAACTCAGTTGGGCACTTCTCCCAGAGGAGTGTGTTTAAATTTTGGGAACCCCCATGGTCAAATTGCACTTTACTTTATAAATATATAGTTTTTTATTCCATTTTGATTAACTTATGCCGAAGTGATTCAAAATCTCTTCTCCATAAATTTTAACACTTTTTATAACGTGTAATTTAATTAAGTAAATCAACTCAAACAATCATTTGATAAAATAATAGTAACTCCTTAAAGTAGAAGTAATCAATATGCTCTGTGAATTACGACCTTGATATTGAACCTCAATATCCTATACTATAAACGATAAGGTATACTTGCCTTTATCGGATATAGAATCGGAGAATTTCATCAACCACATTTCTAACCTCTCTTCTTCTCTCCGCACACGCAATTCTATATTTTCTCTATCAAGTTTTTGGCGCCGTTGTTGGAAAATTAGTTTTGATATTTTGAAAAGAGGATAACGATTAATTTTATCGCTTCCTTTCACTCTTCTTTTTATTTTTCCTTTATTTCTCTCCCCACTTCTCTTTCCTTTTTAGTATATGACCTGAGAAAGCTCTTCGAATATTCCTTTTGATCCTGAGATAGAGCGCACCATTTTGCGGCGCCTCCATTCTCGTGATCAGGAATTGCACTTAGGCATCAAATAATCGATCGGAGACACTGCCATAAAATTTATGGATCCTAATCCACCCAATCTAAATGCGGCGTGCAATGGACTATGTCCTATTACATGCGACCAAACTTGGAAGACGTCGGATCTAGTATTGTTCGCCCAACTGTGGCGAACAATAGCTTCAAAATTAAATCCAACGTAATTCAAATGGTGCAGAACTCTGTACAATTTTATTGATTGTCGAACGAAGATCCAAATAATCACCTATCTAACTTTCTAGAAATATGTGACACTTCAAGATAAATGACTTCACTGATGACGTCATTCGTCTTTGTTTATTTCCTTTCTCTCTTCGAACAAAAGCCAAACAATGGTTGAGCTCCCTACCTAGGGGATGCATCACCACTTGGGGTGAAATGACCGAGAAATTCCTAATGAAGTATTTCCCTCCGGCTAAAACCGCAAAACTGCGTGCCGATATTTCTTCGTTTGTTCAAAACAATTCTGAGTCTCTTTATGAGACTTGGGAGCACTTCAAGGAATTTTTATGAGGATGTCCGCGCCATGTGCTACCAACGTGGTTGCAGGTCCAAATGTTTTATCACTGCTTAAATTTCCAGACATGACAAATGATTGATGCAGCTCCTGGGGGAACACTAAATAACAAAACCCCAGAGGACGCTCAAGATCTATTCGAGGAAATGGCCATGAACACATATCAATGGAACATGTCTAGGTTGCGCCCTAACAAACCAGCAAGCCTTTACGAAGTGGATGCCACTTCTCACTTAGCTCTGCAAGTAGAGCGGCTAAGTAAGCAAGTAGCAGAGATGACTGCTTCCTCCTCCACTCTTGCATGGGTGCAAAATGCTAATGTCGTCGATGAATTTGTGGATTATCTAGGCAATCCAATTCGGCGCCCTTCAACCCTAACAATAATACCTATAGTAATAATTTCAATCTAGGTTGGAGGAACCACCCAAACTTCTCATGGAGTAACCAAAATAACGCTCAACGACCTGCAAATTTGAATCCGCTAGGATTTCCGCAAGGACCACCGCGACCTCCTACAAAACCTTCTCCGCTCGAAGAAATTTTTGCTAAATATGTCGTGTCCAATGAGTCAAATATCCGGAATATTACCAAATCGATAAAAAACTTGGAAAATCAGTTTGGGCAGCTTTCGAAAATAATTTTTGAGCTGTCGCATGGAGCTTTGGCAGGGAACACGGAGTCAAACCCAAGAGAAAATACTAACGCCATAACCCTTCGCAGCGGCAAGGAGGTAACCTCCCCAAAACGGTTTGAACCTCAGGTACACATTTCGACTCCGACCCCTACACCTTCTTCTTCAATTTCAAAATCATCGAATATTTCAAGTACACCGAACATTTCTAGCTCGCATATACCTTACCATTCAAAAATTAATAACGAGGGGGAAGACGAGCACTATAAAAAATTCCTACAAATTTTAAAACACAATTTCAAATCAATGTCCCCTTCTGCGAGGCACTCTCACAAATGCTGAAATACGTGAAGTACCTTAAGAAGTTGCTTTATAACAAAAAGAAACTCGAGGATATTTCGTGCATTTCCCTCGGCGCGGAATGCTCGGTGGTTCTCCTTAACAAATTGCCACCAAAACTAAATTATCCGGGACGATTCTCCATCTCATGCCTCTTTGGCAATCTATTAATTAAGCATGCCCTAGCGAACCTGGGTGTCAGCATCAATTTGATGCCCTTCTCTCTTTTCAAAAAACTAGAATTGAGTGTTCCAAGTCTATCGAAAATGAGCATCCAACTAGCAGATCGCTCAATAAAATATCTGATTGGAGTAGTAGAGGATGTTCTGGTCAAGTTTGACAAGTTTATCTTCCCGGTAGACTTTGTCATCCTTAACATCGAGGAGGACGCCGAGGTACCAATTATACTTAGTCGCCCCTTCCTCGCCACCTCTCGTGCATTAATTGACACAAGTAATTGTCGACTCCTCCTTCGGGTTGGAGACGATGAAGTTACTCTTCATATTAATCCCTCAATGTGAAACTCATTATCGAATGATGATTCCTGCTTTAACTTGGAAGCCTCATTTGAAGAAGACTGTTCTTATCTTTCTAAACTGCTTTCCTCAACGTTAGATGATCTAGATTTGGCAAGTTTTTTTATCTTGAAGAAATGCCGACCAATTTGCCTTTTGAACCCTTCGATTCGAAAGATTTAAAAATTAAAACATCCTACGAAGAACCATCGGTCCTTGAACTAAAACAACTCCCCGATCACCCGAAATATGTCTTTCTGGAACAAAATTTAAAACTTCCCGTCATTATCACTTCTACCCTAAGCGATTCAGATACTTCTGAATTAGTAGAAATTTTAAACAAACATTGTCATGCAATTGCATGACAGATTTTAGATATTAAGGGGATAAACCCATCTTTCTGCACGCATAAAATATTTCTCGAGGATAACTCCCATAGAACTATCCAGCCTCAACGATGACTCAACCCAAACATGAGGGATGTCGTTAAGGCTGAGGTAATAAAACTTCTGGATGCCAAAATTTTCTACCCTATCTCGGACAGTACGTGGGTGAGCCCCGTACAAGTTGTGCCTAAGAAGGGCGATATAACGGTTGTGAAACCAAAACGACAAACTGATTCTAACTCGTACTGTTACGGGTTGGCGGGTGTGCATCGGATACCGAAAGTTAAACGATGCCACCCGAAAAGACCACTTCCTGATACCGTTCATCGATCAAATCTTAGAGTGTCTTTTGGGTCATCCATTCTATTATTTTCTGGATGGCCTTTCAGGTTTTTTTTCAAATCCCTATCTCCTCCGAAGATCCGGAGAAAATGACTTTTACTTGCCCCTTCGGCACCTTCGCATATCGAAGAATGTCATTTGGCCTTTATAATGCGCCAGCTACATTCCAAAGATGTATGCTACCAATCTTTGATGAGCTTGTAGAAGATATTATGGAAGTCTTCATGGATGTTTTTTTCGTGTTCGGAAGCTCATTTCAAAATTGCTTGAAAAATCTAGATCGAGTTCTTCAGAGATGCGAAGAAACGAATTTAGTGTTAAATTGGGAAAAATGTAACTTCATGCTCTGAGAGGGTTTGGTTCTCGGCCATAAGATTTTTGCCAAGGGGATAGAGGTTGATAAGGAAAAAGTCGAAATTATCAAAAAACTCTCCCAGCCAACGAACGTAAAAACTATTAGCAGTTTCTTGAGCCACTCAGGTTTTTATCGGCGATTAATCCAACACTTTTTTAAAATAACGAAATTGTTAACCCACCTCTTGGAAAATGAAACTTCTTTCATTTTTTGATAGCGAGTGCGTTGAAGCGTTTAATTTTATTAAAGAAAAACTTAACAATTCTCCTATTATAGTGGCACCGGATTGGTCCCTTCCAATTGAAATCATGTGTGATCTGAGTGATATTGCTATAGGAGCTGTATTAGGACAACGAGTTAACAAATATTTTCATCCTATCTACTATGCTGGCAGAACGCTCACAGCTGCACAAGTCAATTACACTACGATAGAAAAGGAACTACTAGCCATTGTTTTTTGCTTTCGATAAGCCAATTACACTACGGATTGGTCCCTTTCATGTTCTTTAATTTTTTGCGCTTATTCTTCCAAAACATTGTGGTGATTAATCGTTTCAGCGATCCTTGTTGTCGTAAAGCTTTGTCTTGGAAAGCCCGACTTTTGCCTAGTTTTGGTTAATTGTTCCTGGTGTGTCTTAGTGATTAGCTATGCAAGTTTTAGTTTTCGTTATTTAGCGCGTTAGAATTTATCTAGAACTGTAAATTGCTCCTAGAGGTTGATCAATAGCGTCTTGAGTTCGGTAATGTCAAGTAGAATCTGTCGAGCCAAATCTCGAGATATTTGTGTTATGATTTCTTTGGGTTTCCGGAATGCGGGAGTTAGTGGATGATTCCACCACCGCAGTGTTTGTTACCTTTATTAGTGCCCTGTGGAAGTCTACCTGGTTTTTGGATGACTGCAGTACATGGTGGAGAGTTGATACTCCCTCGCAGTTTTACGGATTATATATCCGTTTTGTTTTGGGGTGGTGTGTCCAAGAGTGACCACCCCACCAATATTTTTGGGTGGTGTGTCCAAGAGCGACCAGCTCGACAGTGTTTTTGGTTGGTGTGTCCAAGAGTGACCACTTCGCCGTGTTTTTGGGTAGAGTCGACCACAGGTGCCTAATAAAGGTTTTGTATTTGTTTTCTTGTGAAATCTTCATGCAGTAACCTTATAGCCTTGTGCATTTGGTGTACCCTTGTGGAACGTGACAAGTCACGTAGGAGTTCTTTTCCTGTTGATGCCCTGTTTTCTTTTGTACTCTACTTCTGTGTTTTGGTCTGGGGTTGGTACCCCTGTTGACCTTTGCTTACTTTGGCTTACAACTTTTCCTTCCACTATTTCTACCTTCTTGCTGAGGTGTTCTATTTTTTTTTTGGAATGCCTCAGGTTCAGAGCAGTAGCAGTTAGCAGTGTTGGTTTTTTGGAGTTTTCTGAGCGGCAGTGTTGGCCGTGATTGTTGCCTCGTCTTAGCGAGGTAGTTTGTTGTTTGTTTAGTTTTACTAGTTCAGACATACTTTTGTTCGTGGGTTCGTGTCAGTTTGTTGGCGCCCACTGAATCGTTAGTTGTTGATACTTGCTAGCTGCTCATTTCTTTAAATGTGAATGTGGATTACTTGTTCTCTGGGAGGATTTATGTTAGAAATGCATGTTAGGTATTTTCAACTATCAAATATACTACTATTACTTCATGCATCGCATCATTTTGAAACACTAACATGTTATTTTTAGCGACCGTAAAAACTATCTTTCCTACTATAATAAATTTAGAGTATTGCATAACATGAGTTGTCCTTTAAGGACGTTTATACTCATGTAGGATGTTTGAGTTAATCTAATCTAGTATTTTTCCGCAGCGTATAATATATTTTTATTCGTGGACTAGATGATCCACTAAGCCAAGGGATACGGCTAACTTCTGCACTTAACTGTTTTTCCTTAAAGTAACTTAAAAGGAACCTTTCTTCATGATTAGTTTGGTTTCTGCCCGAGCGTCCGCAGTTATCCCCTGCTGACGTGGCATCATGACGCACATTTTCCCTTACTCTGATAAGCTTTATTTGCAGTGAAAAATGCGGGTTGTGACAGGGACCCCCTACCTATGATGGTAGGGCGGACTTCTTGGCTTTGGATGACTGGATTATAGCCATCGAGGAAATGTTCTCTTACTCTAGAGTTTCTGCCAACCAAAGAGTGATGGTCACTGCTTATCAGCTCAAGGGACTTGCAAAGAGTTGGTGGCTAGAGAAAAGGAAAATTAAAGGATGTATGTTCATGGGAAGCCTTCAAGGAGCTATTGTTGAGAAAGATTCTAACATCGGTCGAGCAGGACCGCTTGATGAACACTTTTCTACACCTAAAGCAGAGACAACTCACAGTGAGTGAGTATGAGGTGGAAATTAGTAAGTTGAGCTGGTTTGCCCCTAACATGGTATCCTCAGAGTCTAGCCGAGTTAAACATTTTCTAGGTGTTCTTTGGAATGACATCCATCAGCTGGCTAGTGCGTATGGATCTGAAAGCTATGCTGAAGTTGTGGAAGCCGCTCTAAAGGTCAAGGCGAATGATAATGCTAAGAACCGAGGAATGTAGCTGAGAAATGAAAAATGAAGTCTGATGAGGGAGAATCCCCAGGGATCGGGTTCTTCTTCGAGAAAGAGAAGTAAGGAAATATGCAGTTTCTGTGGCCGACCAGGCCACTCGTTCGAGAAATGTTTCAAAAGAATAGGTGCCTAGAAGAAGGAGCATGTTCATGTTATTCAGGGTGTTCCTAGAGGAGATCTGGTGTGTACCCTGTGCAAGAGAAGGGGGCACAATGCTGCCCATTGTTGGAGCAAGGATAGAGTGTGCTACCAGTATGGACAAAAAGTTCACCTGAAGCCAAATTGCCCGAGATTCAGCCCACGCTGCAGCCAGTTCCACTGCAATCTTTGCCGCCTCCGCAACAATTGGACAAGGGAAAGGGAAAGCTGAACGTGGTGTCTCTAGAGGAGGCCCAGACATCTACCCAAGTGATTCCAGGTTAGTTTCTAACCTAGTTTTGTTTCTGTTTAGCTCGTAGTTGCAGTTTCGATGTAGTTCGATTAGTTATGTAAGAATTTTTTTAGGGAAATTTAAAGTAAAGAACCGTTGGGCACGTGTTCTCTTTGATTCTGGCGCTACCCACTCGTTTGTGGCTAGGGCCTTTGTTGAGCATCATTGTTTGACTCTCAATCAAGTCAGCGATGCATTTCAAGTCAAGTTTCCCTCTGGTGATTCGGTGGTGTCAGACCAGGGTATCCTGAGTTATCCGATTTTGCTAGGCGATTTCCTAGCATTTGTTGATTTAAAGGTAATAGACCTAGAGGATTTTGATGTGATCTTGGGCATGGACTGGTTGTCCAGATATGATGTTGTTATCCAGTTCAAGGTTAAGCGCTTGGAATTCAAGATGGACACTGGTTAACCCAGGAGTGTTTATGGCTATCTGATCCAGGTTTCTCTGATTATTTCTGAAGTATGTACTCAGAAGCTTTTAGATTCCAGATGTTTTGCTTGTTTGGTTTCAGTTTTGGAAACCAAGGTTGGTTTGCCGTGTTTAGAGGAGATCCCCGTGATGCGTGAGTTTCTTGATGTATTTCCTGATAATCTTCCTAGTCTCCCGACTAAGAGAGATGTGGAGTTAGTTATAGATTTGGAGTCGGGTACCCGTCCAATTGCTAACGCGCCGTACCATATGGCCCCTCGTTAGCTGGAGGAGTTGCATACCCAGCTGGATGATTTGTTGCAAAGCGGATTTATTAGGCTGAGTCCTTCACCTTGGGATGCTCCAGTGCTGTTTGTGAAGAAAAGGATGGATCCATGAGGCTGTGCATTGGCTATAGGGAACTGAATAAGGTAACCATTAAGAATAGGTATCCCTTGCCGAGAATTGATGATATGTTGCAAAGCGGATTTATTTGGTTAGTTGCGTGGTAGCTCTGTGTTTTCCAAGATTGACCTTCGTTCAGGCTACCATCAGTTGAGGATTTGTGAGACGGATATTCCACGGACTGCTTTTTGTTCCCGGCATGGACATTTTGAGTTCTTGGTGATGTCTTTTGGTTTGACCAATGCACCCTTTGCCTTTATGGATATGATGAACAGAGTGATCAAGGATTTTCTGAACAATTTTGTGCTCATATTTATAGACGATGTTTTAGTTTATTCCCACAGTGCTGATGAGCATGTCATGCACTTGTGTTTGGTTATATCTACCTTGAGGGAGCATAAATTGTATGCAAAGTTTAGCAAGTGTGAGTTTTGGATACCCCAAGTTTCCTTTTCGGGTCATCTGGTTAATAAGGATGGTATTTCTGTTGATCCAGAGAATATTACTGACGTGATGGATTGGAATAGACCTACCACACCCAAAGAGATAAGAAGTTTCCTAGGGTTGGCAGGATATTATAGAAGGTTTGTGGAAGGTTTCTACACGTTGTCTATGTCACTGACCAAACTGATGCAGAAGAACGCAGCTTTTGTTTGGAGCGATAAGTGCGAGGAAGCTTTTCAGGAATTAAAGATGAGATTGTGCACTGCTCCGGTGTTGACCTTACCTACAGAAGGAATAGAATATGTCGTATATGTAGATGCATCGCATGTTGGACTTGGATGTGTGTTGATGCAAGAAGGCAAGGTAATTACGCATGGGTCGAGACAATTAAAGATACATGAAAGGAACTACCCTACGCATGATCTAGAGTTTGCAACAGTGATTTATGCCTTAAAGTTGTGGAGGCATCGTTTGTATGGCACATTATGCAAGATTTACACTAATTATAAAAGTTTAAAATACGTTCTCACTCAAAGGAAGTTGAATCTGCGCCAGCGAAGATTGTTAGAGTATGTTGCTTATTATGATGTGGAGATTCAATACAATATGGGCAAAGCCAATGTGGTAGCTGACGCCCTGAGTAGGAAGACGGCGAAAATTTTTAACCTCTCCGTGGATTCGCTGGTAGAAGAATTTCTCTTGATGGATATTTCTGTTGGAAGTTGTGACTCGTCGAGCAGTTTGTTTATAGCATAATCTTCCTGGGTTACTCTTATGAGGCTATATCAGAAGGATGATCTAGACTTGTTGCACCTCTATCTTAGAATGGATAAAGGGGAGTTACCAGACTTTTCCATTAATAATGCGGGTACTTTGAAGTACCCCGGCAGATTTTGTATCCCTGCTGTCAAGGACATTCGATTTAAGTTGTGCAGTGAGGCGCACGGTTCTAGTGTTTCCTACCACCCAGGTTCTACAAAGATGTATCAAGACCTAAAGCAGATTACCTGGTGGTTTGGAATGAAGGATGATAGCCAAGTTCGTATCTGAGTGCTTTACTTACAAGCGAGTCAAGGCCGATCATAGAAGGCCGGGAGGCAAGCTAATGCCTTTGGATATTCCAAGTTGGAAATGGGAGAGTATTTCTATGGAGTTCATTACTAGATTACTAAAATCTCCCCGAGGGCATGATTCAGTTTGGGTTATTATTGATAGACTGACGAAGTGTGCCCACTTCGTGCCTTTCAAGATTGACTACTCCATGAAGAAGATAGTAGAGTTGTACCTGGATGAGGTTATTAAGCTACATGAAGTTCCTATTAGTATTATGTTAGATCGAGACTACAGGTTTGCGTCTTGCTTTTGGAAAAGCTTACAGGAAGGGTTAAGTACCGATCTGAGGTACTCCACCACTTATCATTCGCAGACTAATGGTCAAACGAAGTGAGTGAATCAGATCATGGAGTACATGATCAGGTGTTATGTTTTGGACCACGGAGGAGTGTGGGATGAGCGACTCAGATTGATGGAGTTTGCTTATAATAATAGCTATCAAGAGAGCTTGCAGATGACCCCATTTTAGTCCTTATATGGGATACGTTGCAGAACTCCCTTGTTTTCAGCCGAGATTGGTGAGAGACCTTTGCTGGGTCCTTAGGTGTTAGAAGAAATGGATATTTATGTAAAGCATATCAGAGAAAAGCTCTGTATAGCTCAGGAGCGTTATGAGAAGAACGCTAATCATCGAAGGACTGATTTGGAGTTTGCGGTTAGGGACCTGGATTTACTGAAGGTTTCCCCAATGTCTGGCATTAAAAGATTTGGAAAGAATAATAAGTTGGACCCGAGGTATGTGGGACCTTTTAAGGTTGTTGAGCTTGGTATATCAGCTTATAGGCTGGATTTGCAAGCAAATTTTCCTGATGTGCACGACGTGTTTCACGTGAGCCGGTTATAGAAATATGTGCTAAGCGACCGGCATATTCTTGATGTTGCGCCCTAGTTGGAGCCTAATATTTCCTATGTTGAGATGCATATCCGCATTCTGGATACTCAAGATCGAGTGTTGCGGAGAAAAACCATACCAATGGTTAAATTTTTGTGGCAAAACCAAGATGTGGAAAGCGGCACTTGGGAGTTGGTAAGTTTATCATTTACAACGATTTTTATTTCCTGATTTGTTTAAGGTTTTGTCATCTAATCTTGGATATGGGTTTGATAACCCGTTTGCCTCATTGTTTATTGCTTTTACTGACCTTCCTATCACCACTTGTATATTTTTGCTGATGTATTGTTTTCTTGTGAATGCCTTAGGATTGGATCAGTAGCCAATTGAGCGGCTAAGAGTTTTGGATTTAGGATGGTGTTCTTCAGTTGTTTATTCCTCACCGGTTATGAGGTAGTTATTTTTGTTTACTTTTCCTTTACTTTAGACATACATTGTTTTGGTGAGTTCGTGTCAGGTTGTTGACGCCCACATGATTTTGTTTAACGTTAAGTACTTGCTAGATGCTAAGTCACTTTTGTAGGATTTATTGGTTCCTACTTGCTCTTTGTGAGGTTTTATGCTATGTTGCTTGTTTAATATTTTAAAAGTATAAAAGTATCATTTATATTACCACATCCATGTCATCTTTTAAAGCTAATGTCACCATATTTTAACTAGTGTACAAACTATTTTTATACTTATATTAAAAACTTAGAGCTATGCATTTCATGAGTTATCCCTTGGGATGTTTATGCTCATGTAGGGTGTTAACCATTTTAAATAAACTATTTTTCCACAGCGTATAGTTATGTCTTTACTTCTGGATTAGTCATCCACTGAGCCGAGGGATGCGGCTAATTAATTTAACTTAACTGGATTTTCTTCATAAATACTTAGGAATTACATATAAAATGTAACGTTAGAGTCTTGCCTGAGCGTCTGCAGTTACCCCCTGCATGATGTGGCATCACGACACGTGTTTTCTCTTACTCTAACATACACATAAATTCGGAGAAAATGCGGGTTGTGACAAATCTGTCCAAGTATTTTGGCGTTGAGTGAAGCTTACTCGCTCAACGCCTATACTACTGATGCTTGATTTTGTCTAAGTCCACAGATGATGATGTCAGCAAAATCAACAAGTCAACACATTTAAAATTCTTTACGGGAATGAAGAAGAATGCCCTTAATGGCGCCGGCGGCCAGCGTTTGTCGTTTTTTGCAGATGTAAGGTGGGAACTTGTCATTTTTAGGCTGGGCCGAAAGTGCAAAGAGTCGTTGATTAGTTGAATATAAAAAGGAAAGATTGGCCGAAATAAAGGAAGAAATTAGGGTTTTCTGATTTCGCTTTGCGGCTGGACATCTTCTTCTTCCTCGTCATTGTTACCGAGCCTGAAGACCTTGTTCAGTTTAGTTAACCTGAAATCAAAAAGAGATAACTGCTGCGATTTTCATCAGCGACAGCAAGGTCGGGATTGATTCCTGAAATAGAAGAGGCGGAGATTTCTACAAGTCACTTCCAGCACAAGCAGCCCAGTTCTAAAGATCTTTTCAACTTGTTGTTGTGAAGAAGATAGGGCTGAAATCTGCTCAGCCTAGGGAGATAGACACATGGATTACCTTCTGGTGTCAAACTATTCTTCAACCTTTTTATTTTCTATAGGATCCGGTCTTGGATCTGAGTGTAGGATTTTGAGAAGAATATGAGTTGTAATCTTATGTTATAAATGCTGAGATAGGGTCATTTATTGAGCTGAGTGTAGGGTTGTCCTTCCAGCTTGAGTTGTAGGGATTTTGAGCCTGAGGTAGGTGATTATTGAATCACTGAGTTGTAGGGCCTTGGGCCTGAGTGTAAGCATTGAAGGAGACTGAGTGATCCTGCGGGATCGTGTTGTATGATCTTAAGGAGACGAGAAATTGGTGAAGATCCTTGTCTAACACACTATTAGAAAGGCGGAGAGGGACAGTGGACGTACCCATATACTAGGAAACCACTCTAAAATTACTGTGTCTTCTGGTTGATGGTATTGAATGCTTAACTAACTAATCACTAATCACAACAATATAAGGTACATGTCTAAATAATTTTAAAAGAAACCTAAAACCTATTCACCCCCCTCCCCCCTATGTGTTAGCTGACCTTGAAAACAAAGTCTTCCAGGTTATCATCAGCAGACCCAAAAATTATGTCATCTACATAAATTTGAACTAGGATGTGTTGGATCTTGTGGCGCCCTTAGAGGGGGGTGAATAAGGGTTGATAAGTTTTTTTTCTTAAGCAAATTTTCCTTCATGAACTAATTGCTAAAATCAATGATAATTTTTCATAATCAAAGATTAACACTTAGAAAAACATAAGAATGAGAATGATAATACTTTATTTCCCAAATGTTAAAACAAAATACAACGTATCTCTATAGTGTTAGAGATCAAGGCTATGAAAAATACAAACCTTTGTTTTCACTGGTCCTTTTAACAAGAAACGGTCGGCTATAGCATATCTCTCCCTAGATCTTGCCACTAGCCTTCCCCTAGATCTCACCACATCTAGTCACTACACACAAGGCAGCGAAAACTCCCTAAGTCACACAAGAACCTAGACGCCACGCACAAGATGGTGATTTCCTCTTAAGCCACATATGGACCTAGACGCCACACACAAGACAACGATTTTCTCTATCAATTAAAATGAAAGAATGAAGAATGTCAAAGAACAATTTTCAGAATTAAAACTCCCTCTTAATGAAGCGTTGGAGATGTCGATGAATTCTTGTCATGGTTGCTTCAGATGCTGTGTACGATTCGTCGCTTCTCCGCGCTTGAACCTTCTTAGGAAAATGGAGTCTTTCTAGATGTTGGAGCTCTCTAGACAGGATGTACGGTAAGGAACACTCCAGAAACTTTAAGATGTAATCTCCTTAGAAAAATGAGCATCTTTTATATTTTAGCGCAATCGCTCGGCGATACTGGGTATCGCCTTCAGGCGATATCCTCTTCGGCTGCCACGTGTCCCATGATTCGAAACTTCTACGAGTTGAATCTATCATGGCCAATCGTGCACTATCGCCTAAGCGATATCGATATCGCCGGGTGATATCGACTGTAACTACATGTCGTGGAGATAATGTTGTAACTGCCCATTGAGTTATCGTCTGTTGGCGATAGTGGATATCGCCAGACGATATCGCCAAAACTCCTATATTCAAACCCGAATTAAACCCCAAATGATTTTAGTGTTAGACCGGTGATATCTGCATATCATAAACACCATATGATCAAATACAAACGAGATTTATTATTAGCAAACCAAGAAGCATGGAGCGCATGCTCCAATAATCTCCCTCTTTTGATAATAACAAATCCACTTAGAAAGAAATCATGAATGACCTATAAAGTGATAGAAAACGTGATTAGCAAGATGAAGCATTTGTATGTGCACACATTCCTCTTGGATGTACTCCCCCTACATGTGTGCTCCCCCTACATGTGTACTCCCCCTAAATAAAAGCAAAGTTTTAAAATTAAAGTAATCATAATGAAGTAATCCGAAGGAATGATTTCTTAGAAAATTCTCCACCTTTTGGTATTATCAAAAGAAATAGCAGAGTGATTGCGAAAGCCAAACATGAAAAACCCAAAGAGAAAATCAAGTGTGGAACATGTGAAACAATGTATGGTGATGAGTAATGTGAGTGAACGCAAATATTGATGAACTCATACATTTATATCATAATTATATACACTAGTGAACTAAATTAGAATCATTGATGGTTCAATTCCCATGAGAAGAAATGTTAGAGATGATACTGTAGTGTACAAGTGAAAGTTAGAGGAAAATTGCATATGTAGAAACTTAAAACATACATGAACACGGAAATGTTAAAAAATCTAACCAAGAAATATACACAATTAACTGTACTTGTAACCAAGAATTCTGAGCACAAAGATAAAATGAATAGCCATATAAAATTTACAAAAGACACTTTACAATTCTGTCTAAGGTGCTCAACCTCACAATGCTTATTAAGACTTATCATGAGGATGAGTAGTGCTTAGTGGAGGTTCCTAGTTAGCCCAATTTTTTTGTTTTTTTGTTGTATTATATTTTTTTCTTTTGTATTTTTGTATTTTGCATAAGAAGAATAAACTGTTGCTTGTAGGGTTGATATAGGACTCTGAATTCACTTGTGCGGCAATATATGATAAGCAAATATGAATTATGCAAAAAAATAATGATAAAGCAATAGTTTTATCATGACTTTTCTGTGGTTATGGTAGAACACTCACAATTCACATAGACAGTAATGATAAATACATATGAAAATTTTCACAATTGTGTGTGAGAGAGCATTATCATAACTAAAATATTTCTCATACTTAGAGGCATGCGAAAATAATTTCTCAAACAAAACACACTAGTTGAGTTGTATATCAAAAATGATAATACAAGTTTGAATATGTCACAATGTTTGAGATACTCCATATAAGTGAATAAACAGTGTACAATGCCTAAACACGAGAAAGGTAGACTATGATGCAGTCATAGGAATATCAGGAACAAAACAATAACACAATAGCAAATCCGGGATATCGCCAGGTGACATCGGATATCGCCGATCGGCGATAGCGCGGAATTATAAATATCGCCAGATTCGGAGTCAAAGCACCCTTTGTAACATTTTTTCCTAAAGCCCTCGAGCGAAACCCTGTCCCGACGCCGGCGAACTCTCCAAACTAAGGTATGATTGGGAATTTTTGTTTCCTTTCTTTAGGCTTTGATGATTCAAATGTTTGGAGAAATGATTTCATGAAATTTTAGGGAGGAAAATTTCAGTTCTTAAGTTGTTTTGCTAGGATTAGGGATAAACCAAAAAGTTCCAATTTTTGAGAGAATAGATCTTAGATCCAAGGGATTGATGAAGTGCAAACATAGGTCTAGGAGTGTGAAGAACACCAAAGCATAGATCTAGGTTTGTAAGAAGAGATTTCCAAAAAAAATTGAACTTTTGAAGGACATGATGAATAGTAGTTGTGAATTTTTTTTTGAATTTGTTAAGGCCAATCAAAAATAAAATGATACACGTGCGAGATTTTGTAAGTAGGGGTCTTGAAATATGGAATAGCACGGTGAAATCGTAAATTTTCCATTTTTCGCTATCGCCCGACGACAGTGAGTATCGTCTTACGATAGTGATAATTTCTAAAAAGTGCGTGTTTTACTGTTTGCAGATATGGTTTCCAGTTCTAAGGCTAGGACAAACACTGGCAGTGATACTCGTACTGCGTGCCAAACTTTTCTGGGGATTGAAAATGCAAATATCAGTGTGGGTAAAGTGATTGAATTTGATCAAGTCCGGCACGCACATATCCATGACCTACTAGCTATGGCAGGTATAATGTTAGTCATACTGTCGGATATGTTTTCTTCAGTATTAATTAGAGAATTTTACAACCATCTAAGGGATCCAAATTTTACATAGGTTTAGGACACCCAACTAGTCGGTTTAAGAGATCTAGTAAAATGTGAAGAGAGGGTGCAAGCTTTTGTTGAATTATACCATTACGCCATGAAAGCTTTTGACTCAGATTCTATTTAATAACAATACTTAGATCCTTTGTTTCTTCGGATATTGTTCGAAGGCACACGCCTTAAACATTACGCCACAAAAATTTTTGACGCAGATTTTATTTAATACATTTGACAGTTAAATTAGTTTTAAACGCAACTTTAATAATTATTTTTTTAATAATACATTCAGCAGTTAAATTATTGTTTTAATAATTATTGATTTTATTTAATACATTCGCCGGTCTGATACTGCCACGCTTGGCCATTGGAGCGGAGCCCTATGTCAGACACTCACGTGTGTGTTGTTGCAGTTACACACTGCAACTTTGCATTCAATGCATTTTGGCACTTAAAAGGCTTTGCATTTTCTCATTGAGTTTTAAAACACATTTCTGTTAATTTATTTCACTCTGTTGTGGTGCAGCATGGCTTAAAGGGAGGCCGCTGGAATGAGTTTGGAGAGCTGGTGGATGATGTCCAGTTGCTGGCAATTAATTCCAGCATTCCCGGATCCTGGTATAATTCAGGATCTTGGTATTGGGCGTAGGCAAATTCCTTTAAAAAAAAAATTTTAATGCAAGCTCATGTAGCTGTTGTGGTTTATTTTGAGGATATGTACGTTAAATTTAACTTTGCCATAGAGATTGCTAGGACCGGGCTTTGGCTGATCAATGAGTATAGTTATTTTTCCATTTTTTAAACTTATTTCGAAATATATTCATCAATATAATGGTTTTATAAGAACACCATATTTGCTATAATTGAGAATTATGGGAGGCATACATAATCTATGGGTTTCTGTATACTAATAATCAGTTACTGTGACAGTTGATTCAATTATGGAAATTATGAAGTATGATAGGAATCCAGTTTTAGGCGGTAGGACTTATTTTCACCGGTCACGCGGGTACGACCGCATGAACCGGACCTTAATTAAGCGTTGGTTCACAATTAAGGTCCGGTTCATGCGGTCGTAACCACTTGACCGGTGAAAATAACCCCTCCCATACCAAGCCTTAATTGTGCTATCCATTGCTATGGATCGAGATTTACTGCTCTGCAAATTTGAGAAATATTCAGAGAATAAGTTTTCCGACAAAGACAAGGGTGAAAGTGCAGACGTGATCCATATACGAGCATATTTGCGCAACAGGTTATGCTTGCACTCGATGCTCTCAGGAGCGACAGTTTACCAACAACGACCATCTCTCTGCTCAAACTCTCCGGAGCCCCGTGTCATACACGACCGTACCCCGCATGGGCAATGTCCCGACCGTCAGCGCTCTTGAAACTCGCAAATCCCCGTCCGCTCAATGCCCTGACGGCAGCTGGAGTTGCTATAATTAAAAAATATATCACTAGCCTGGCTCCACTCTCAACGTCTTCCTCTACAACAGAATTAAAAAAAAAAACTCTGAGTTGAGAGGAGGGAGAAAAACAGAGGATCACACGTAATTAAAAGGGGACTGAAAATGAGCAGAGATTTCTTCGTGGAGAAAGGAAAGCGTCTCTCTAACATTAAAAGGGGACTGAAAATGAGCAGAGATCTCGAGACCCAAGGAAGATTTCTCGAGGGCTTCTCGAGGAATAAGAGAACTTCTCGAGAAGGAAGGTAAGCACTACTTGAGAACAACTTAGGACTCCACAAGCTCCAGACCGCATCTCTCAAGAACAAGAAGATGTATCTTGAGAACAACAAGTGATTTCTCGAGAACTAAACAGGGAAAATGCGATAAATTTCAGGTTGCCTTTTATTCCTAGATAGAATGTCGACCCTACGAATAAGCAGCGAAGACGACCCTAGAATCCGACGTACCATTCTTGAGACACTATCATCAATAGCTTACTCAAGCAAAAAAATTCCTCACAAGGATCCAAACACACACTGAGTCCCCAAAATGCTCGGAACACAACAAAACCGAACAAGTCTAAGTCCTCAAAACTTCAACATTAATGCAAGGAAAAACATTTAATCCCAACAGAATTCTCAAAATCTGGTCAAACAGACCCAACAGACGTAAAACGCACAAACGGTGCAGCGCCGAGATCAAAACGGAGAAGGGTAACGCCCTGAAGTCATAATTATGACGTTGACAAATCAAATAATAACATTAGGAAAAATCGGGGGCGTTACAAGGGGTTATCAGGCATATGGAAGAAAGAGCCGGACGATATTTTTTTTCTAGTGGTGGAGTCAGTCTTCTCCTTGTATTGTCAATGAAGAGAGGAAGATCAATCTCTCTAGAGTCTTGTTATAGAAGAAGGAGCTCTCATGCCAATGGATACATGAGAGTCGTGCTGCGATTTGAAATAGGGGAGCCTGGACTCGGGCGGGTTAGGGTTTCCAGCGGATAAGGGGGTCCTGAGGTAGAGGACTTTTGACGTGCGAGGGAGCAGGTTTCGCCGGCGAGGGCTTCCGGTGGGCGAGGGATTCCGGAGGTAGAGGGCTATTGGCGTGCCAGGGCGTGGCATTCGATGGCAAGGTCAGGCCACGAACGAAAGTGGGGCTTGGCTTCTATCGGGCTTGCGGGATGGGCGATGGGAAAGCACCCATATATTGAAAAGCAGTCGATCCAACAGCTGAGAAGAATTATTCTGGAGATCGAATGGCTGAAATTGGAAATTTGCTGTGCTTCCAAGATATGTATATTCTTTATATAATAAAGATATGTAGCCTGTTAGGGCTGCAGTGGAGGCAGCATTCCTGTATCTTCCTCTCTTTCTAACTCCATCATGTTCTTCCATGCATAACTTTGAATTTCAATGTTTGTATTTTCAACATTTGGTATTAGACCCGAAGGCTCAAGCCATCAGAAGATCTGTGAAAGTATCTGAATCATATTTTGATTCATGTCTTCCGTTGATCTCATCATATGGCCGCCTCTTCGAGCAATCAGACCTTTCTCTACACCTCCACTGGTATTACTATCTTCGAAGGTGAGTCTTATGATTATTGGAGTAAACAAATTAAGATATTCTTTATCTCATAAGGGTTATGGGACCTTGTACAAGACTGATAATCTTCAGTTCCTAAGAAATCTGTAACTGAGAAAAGAGAACCATACGAGCTCCAAACATATCTGGAAAATCATAAGAGATACGGTAAATGTTGGACTTTGACAGGTTGACCGGGCCCCACAAGGTTGGTAGAAGTGCACTCATTTATGATTACTTTTAATGTATGGGAGAGAGAGAATGTAATAAATGGGTAGATAGAAAGTTGTATTTATTAGGAGAGAGGTTTTGGGTGTTTTGCTTTGCCTATATAAAGGCCCCCCTTTTGTACTTATTTTGATTGATGAAATAGAGAGAGAAGCTCCCAAATTTGGTTCTTGTCTTAGAGAGAGAGAAGCGCTGCAGCGCAGGAGGCTTGCCGAGCGGGTAGGGAGCTAGCCGGGCGAGTTGGTGTACTCGTGGTTTGCGAGATCTCACGGATTGGTCTCGCGAGGCGGTGCTCGCGGCTTGTACTCGCGGGAGGAGCGCGGCTTGTGCTAGTGGTTTGAGCATTGAGCTCGCCTGCGTCAGCTCGCAAGAGTGGTGCAACTCGCGAGAAGCGAGAGCTCGCGAGAAGCGAGAGCTCGCGAGAAGGGGAAGCTCGCAGCTTGTGCTCGCTCTCGCTGGACTGACCTCGCCGAGCGGACTACTCGCCTGAAGGAGTAAGCTCGCGCGGTTTGTGGCGGATTCGAGTGGTGAACTCGCGCGGGTTGCTTGGTTGGTTTTCTCGCAGGGGGGAGACCGCGCGGTTAGGCGGTTTGTGTGGCGGTCTCGTATTATGGACTTGTATTTTAGTGGTGTGGATTTAGTTTGTGGAGTTTGAGTTCAAGTGGGGAGAGCTTATACACGTTTCCAACAAGTGGTATCAGAGGGTGGTTCGAGACCCTCGGAAGGTTTGAAGTAGGGGAGAGATGGAGTTTGGAGGTGCCGTGCCGGGGCAAGTCCCCAAGTTGACGAATACCAACTATGAGAACTGAAGCATCCAGATGAGGGTACTACTAGTCTCCAAGGAGTTATGGGAGGTAGTAGAGGATGGTGTGGAGGTGCTGACTGCCGAAGCAGAAGCCGCGTTAACGAACGCACAGAGGACAGCATTGAGAGAAGCTAAGAAGAGGGACAAGAAGACGTTGTTCATTTTGTATCAAGGTGTAGATGAAGCTACGTTCGAAAAGATCTCGGACGCCGAGACTTCGAAGGAGGCATGGGAGATCTTGCAGCGCTCCATGCAGGGAGTAGACAAGGCCAAGAAAGTTAAGTTGCAATCCCTCCGAGGCCAGTATGAGATGATAAGGATGCAAGGGTCGGAGAAGGTTGACGACTATGTGACCCGTCTACGGACGCTCACAAATGAGATGAAGAGAAATGGGGAGACCATAGACGAGGTTAGCTTCATGGAGAAGCTCCTACGCTCTATGACAAAAAGGTTCCGACACGTGGTGGTGGCCATCGAAGAATCGAAGGACCTCACGGTGATGACGGCGGATGAATTGATAGGCTCACTGCAAGCCCATGAGTACAGAATGGCGCAAGATGATGAAAAAGTGAGTGGCTTGGGAAAAGCACTCCAGACTCAGCTGAACTTCGGAGAGAGCTCAGGAAGAGGTGGTGGCCAGCGTGGCCGTGGCTACCAAGGAAGAGGTAGAGTAGGAAGAGGTGGTAGAGATCAAGGGAGAAGTCAACCACACCAGAAGGAGTTCGAGCAGAACCAAGGTTGGAACGCCGGAGGTAGAGGAAGAGGCCAAGGCAGAGGCCAAAGCAGAGGAAGGAAAGACCAAGGCAGAGGCCAAGGTAGAGGAGGTAGAGGAGACATGTCCCAGACTCAATGCTACAACTGTGGCAAGTTCGGGCACATGAGCTATGATTGTTGGGCTCCTCGGAAGGGAGGAGAGGCCAACCACTATGCGGAGACAAGCAACACGGGAGGCGACCCGATGATGTTCCTTACTATCCAAGGTGCTGGAGGCAGAAGGAATGGAGTGTGGTACTTAGACACCGGAGCCAGCAACCACATGTGCGGTGAGAGGGAGCTGTTTACGAGCCTTGAACCAAATGATGGTGAGGTGAGTTTCGGCGACGCCTCAAAGATAGCAGTGGAAGGGAGAGGAGTTGTGGCGGTTGTGTTGAGTGGAAAGGAGGTTCTCATCAACGACGTCTTTTATGTGCCGGGCTTGAGGAGTAACATCCTAAGTCTTAGGCAGCTGGTGGAGAAGGGCTACCGGGTCTTGTTGCGGGATGGCACCCTGGCCATGAAGGACGGCCATGGGAAAGAAGTGGTGAGGGTAAAGATGACGGCGAACCGTCTTTTCACTTTGAGAATGGATGTAAAGGAGACGGCATGTCTCGCGAGGAATGAAGAAGAGGAGGAAGCTTGGCTGTGACACCACCGGATGGGGCATCTGGGGTTCACAGGCCTGAAGTTGTTGTCTGGATCAAAGATGGTGGAAGGACTGCCTATGATCACACCTCCTCATAGGGTCTGTGAGGCATGCACCAAGGGGAAGCAGAGAAGAGAGACATTTGAGGGTGGCAAGTCCCGAAGGGCGACGAGGCCATTAGAGTTGGTTCACTCGGACATCGCTGGTCCATTTGAAAAAACCTCAATCGGTGGAAGCAAGTACTACATCACATTCACCGACAACTTCAGCAGAAAGTGTTGGGTGTATTTTCTGAAGGAGAAGGCTGAGGCGCTGGAGAAGTTCAAGGAGTTCCGGGCGATGGCTGAGAAGGAGAGTAGTCAACCGCTGAAAGTACTTAGAACGGATAGAGGTGGGGAGTACACCTCTAGGCTGTTCGACGAGTACTGTAGGCAATGGGGGATCTCTCATCAGCTGACAGCGGCCTACTCGCCTCAGCAAAATGGCGTGGCAGAAAGGAAGAACCTCACAATCATGAACATGGCACGGAGCATGGTGAAGGGTAAGGGACTACCGAAGAAGTTCTGGGAGGAAGCAGTACAGGTGGCTGTGTACGTGCTGAATCGGTGCCCTACCAAGAGTGTGAAGTTCAAGACACCGTTTGAGGCTTGGAGTGGCTGGAAGCCAAGTGTGAAGCACCTGAGGGTCTTCGGGTGCGTGGCTTATGCCCACGTCCCGGACCAAAGGAGGAAGAAGCTGGACGATCGAAGCGAAAAGTGTATTTTTGTGGGCTACGCTCCTACGAGCAAGGCTTACAAGTTATACAATCCTGAGACGGAGAAAGCCATCATCTCACGAGATGTGGTATTTGAAGAAGGAAGTTGCTGGAGCTGGGATGAGGCGGTGAAGAACATTAAGGGGATGTTTTTCGAGGATGATGAAGAAGAAGGTGGAGGAGAGGCCGAAGCGGAGATGGGTGGAGCGGAGCCACCATTACCACCAAGCGGAAGTTCAGGGGGAGCTCTCACCCCTTACTCTAGTGGTGCGAGCACGAGTGGAAGCAGCCCTGGAGGAACAAGTACCAGTGGGAGCAAGGACTACCGTCCTCAGCCCAGGATGCGGAGGCTGGATGAGATATATGAGGAGACGGCACCGACACTTAACAATTTTTCTTTGTATTGTCTATTAGCAGATGTCGAGCCGTGATCCTATGAGGAAGCTACCAAGGAGAAAAGTTGGAGGAAGGCGATGGATGCGGAGATCGCTTCCATAAAGAAGAACGAGACCTGGAAGTTGGTCGACCCTCCTGCAGGCCAAAAACCCCTCGGGGTGAAGTGGGTGTACAAAGTGAAGAAGAACAAGGATGGCGGAGTGGAGAAGCACAAGGCCAGGCTAGTGGTGAAGGGCTATCAACAAGTCCAAGGCGTGAACTATGATGAAGTGTTTGCCCCCGTAGCGCGTGTTGACACCATCCGGTTGATCATAACGCTAGCAGCCCACCATGGTTGGAGAATCATGCAGATGGACGTGGTCTCGGCATATTTGAACGGGTACTTGGAGGAAGATGTGTACATCGAGCAGCCTCCAGGGTACGTTGTGAAGGGGCAGGAGAGAAAAGTCTGCAAGTTAGATAAAGCACTCTACGGACTGAAGCAAGGGGCAAGAGCGTGGAACGGAAGGATAGATGCTTACTTGCAAAAGCATGGCTATCAGAAGAGCCCGCATGAGCACGCCCTCTACACCAAGGTGGACCGGGAGGGCAACATGATGATTGTGTGCCTCTACGTGGACGACATGATTTTCACGGGAAACAATGCTTCTATGTATGAGGAGTTCCGGGGCATGATGAAGAAGGAATTTGAGATGACAGACTTGGGAGAGTTGAGCTACTTCCTGGGAGTGAAAGTGAAGCAGGGAGAAGACGGGATCTTCATATCCCATAAGAAGTACGCAAATGAGATCTTGAAGAAGTTCATGATGGAGGATAGTAAGCCTATCTCCACTCCTGCTGACCCAGGGTTGAAGCTGAAGAAAGATTCTAAGGAAGGAGCGGTGGATCCTACCCTATTCAAGAGTTTGGTGGGCAGTCTACGCTACCTTACCTTCCCCCGACCGGACATCATGTATGCGGTCGGAGTGGTGAGCAGGCATATGGAGGAGCTAAAGGAAGACCACTTCACGGCAGCGAAGAGGATCCTGAGGTACATCAACGGGACCAGAGGCCATGGGCTGAAATATGCTACTGGAGAAGAGCTGACACTGGTAGGATACTCGGATAGTGACTACGGCGGGGATGTGAACGATCGGAAGAGCACTTCCGGATATGCCTTCAGCATGGGAACGGGGGTGTTCTCTTGGAGCTCGAAGAAGCAGGCAATGATAGCTCTATCGTCCTGCGAGGCTGAGTATATTGCAGCAGCAGCTGACACCTGCCAAGCCACCTGGCTAAGGAATCTGTTGGAGAGTTTGCAGCATGGAGTGGATGAGCCAACGACTATGATGGTGGACAACATGTCGGCCATCCATCTCGCGAAGAATCCCGTGCTACATGGACGTAGCAAACATATCGAGACAAGGTATCATTTCCTAAGGGAGCAGGTAGAGTTGAAGACAGTGGAAGTGAAGTATTGCCCGACCGAAGAGCAAGTCACGGACATCTTCACCAAGGCGTTGAAGGTGGACACGTTCCTGAAGCTCAAAGACAAACTCGGCATGCGCTGCCAAGTTTGAGGGGGAGTTTTGTTGGACTTTGACAGGTTGACCGGGCCCCACAAGGTTGGTAGAAGTGCACTCATTTATGATTACTTTTAATGTATGGGAGAGAGAGAATGTAATAAATGGGTAGATGGAAAGTTGTATTTATTAGGAGAGAGGTTTTGGGTGTTTTGCTTTGCCTATATAAAGGCCCCCCTTTTGTACTTATTTTGATTGATGAAATAGAGAGAGAAGCTCCCAAATTTGGTTCTTGTCTTAGAGAGAGAGAGAGAGAAGCGCTGCAGCGCAGGAGGCTTGCCGAGCGGGTAGGGAGCTAGCCGGGCGAGTTGGTGTACTCGCGGTTTGCGAGATCTCACGGATTGGTCTCGCGAGGCGGTGCTCGCGGCTTGTACTCGCGGGAGGAGCGCGGCTTGTGCTAGTGGTTTGAGCATTGAGCTCGCCTGCGTCAGCTCGCAGGAGTGGTGCAGCTTGCGAGAAGCGAGAGCTCGCGAGAAGGGGAAGCTCGCAGCTTGTGCTCGCTCTCGCTGGACTGACCTCGCCGAGCGGACTACTCGCCTGAAGGAGTAAGCTCGCGCGGTTTGTGGCGGATTCGAGTGGTGAACTCGCGCGGGTTGCTTGGTTGGTTTTCTCGCAGGGGGGAGACTGCGCGGTTAGGCGGTTTGTGTGGCGGTCTCGTATTCTGGACTTGTATTTTAGTGGTGTGGATTTAGTTTGTGGAGTTTGAGTTCAAGTGGGGAGAGCTTATACACGTTTCCAACACTAAAGCCATCCTCTATATCCAGCAACGTGTTGGAAGATCGATCTTACCTCTTATCATCGATGCAAAAATCTCATAGGAAGTCTGAGAGATCTTGAGAATCTAATACAGAGAAAATGAAAGAGTCATTTCTATGCGGCTAACCCAAATGTGGAGATATTTTGACAGCTCAAATATGAAAGAAGGAGAAAGCATTCAACAATACGTGCCCAAGATTACTGTGTTGATGAATCAAATTTGCACTTATGGTGATGAGCTCCCTGAGAAACGTGTTGTGATGAAAGTGCTCAGTAGCCTATCATCAAAATTTGATCATGTTGTTGCCGCCATTTAGGAGGCCCGAGGCATCCCAAAACTATCTGTAATTGATCTCATGAGCTCACTCTTGGGGCATGAAGCTCGAATAAAGAAAAAGGAGCCAACTCTAGAACAGATCTTTCAAAGTAAGGTGCATATTAACTCAAAAAGAGATGCATCATCATCATGGAACCAAGATCCGAGAGAAAGGGGGGAGAAGAGAAGGATAGTACCCCTTATTGTAAGCTTTGCAACAAGAACACACACAATACCAAGGACTGCCACTCGAGGTGCAAAAAATGCAAACAAAATATGCACCTTCAGAAAGACTGCTGGTATCGTGATGCTCGACCAAAGGAAGAAGCTAATTACTCCTCAAACCCTAAATCCTTATTTCTTTCCTGCCTTAAACCTGAGACAGTCAATTGTAGTGTGTGATTTCTCGATAATGGTTTTTCCAATCACATGTGCAATAAAAAAAGGCATTTATGCATCTGGATGAAGCCAACAAAGCAGAGATTATCATGGGTGATGGTAATACCGAAGTTATAGAAGGAAAGGGGGCTATTGTAGTGAAGCTAAAGAATGGACTCGTCAACCACTTTCATGAAGTGCAGTTTGTCTCAGCACTGCCTCAAAACATGCTTAGTGTAGCACAACTTATAAAGAAATGGTACAAATTAAACATTGTTGGATCAGGAGAGCTGATGTATTCAAGAGAGAAAAACCAAAAGGGTAATTATTATAGTTCCAATGTCACAGAACAAGAGATTTGTTCGCTGTCTATGCAAGTAGAAAATTGCAACACCGCACGGAACTATCAAGCTCATGTTGTAAGAAGTATACAAATCGCAGATTTATGGCACAGTCGATGTGGGCATCTGAATTTTGATGATATGCAGAGACTTCAATCTCTGTCTACTATGATAGAAGGGAACATTGCTTGCAACAGAGTATGTGAAGTCCGTGCTCTCAACAAAATCCATAAAATGTCATTCCCAAACAACAGTACGTGATGGGCAAAGTTTCCTCTTAAACTTGTTCATGTTTCCAGATCGAGATCCACTCAACTGCATATTTTCTGATTCAATCGATCGTGAGAAGCCAAGAAGTTTCAGATCTAATCTTGCCGAGATTTCTCTTCATCATTTTGATAAAGCTGCAAAGCCAAGAAGAAGAAATTTCTGGTCTACAGTTGCAGATCTGAAAAAGAAGATCATTGTTTGTATTTCTATACAAAATTTATTTCATTCTTGTAGGAGAAATTTCTCCAAGTGTAGGAGCTTTTTTTTTCTCCGAGATTGTAGGAAGTTTTATCTTTCGAGTGTAGATCCGTTTTGTGGATCGAGATTGTAGGAACGTTGTTCCGAGGGTAGGATTGATTTTCAATCCGAGATAGTGGAGTAGCCGAGTCTAGTGTATTGCTAGATTGGCGAGGGAAAGTGGATGTACCCAAGGTTGGGGAACCACTATAAATCTTGCCTCGTCTGTGTTTGATTGGTAGATAGATCTGTGCATTGGTTTATAATTTTTTATTCTGCAAAAAGACGCACCATTCACCTATTCACCCCCTCTAGGTGATTTAGGTAGGCAACTATAAACTTTCAATCCAATTAGTCCTAGTAATGTTAATTTAGAAGAACAACTAATTTTAAATATAGGTATGATAACATAGTGAGAGTGAGTACTATTACTTGAAAAGACCCTGAGTAATACGACACAAGATGTAGATTTCTCCTATAGTATGATTGATAGATGCACTTACTTGAGATTAAAATCAATCTAGCTTATACATATCTACATAGTTTATACTAGAGTTGCAAATAAAATCTGCATCAAGTTTTTGGCGTCATTGCCGGGGAGTCATTTTCAATATTTTGAAAGCTTAAACTCTATTAATCTACCAATTTTTGGTTACTAACATATAATTATAAATTAAATTATGGTATAATTATATCACTTAATCTCTATTTTGTAGTCTGTTAGTCTTTGACCAGAGGGATAAATTGACGGTTAACACCATTTCATCCTGAGCCGGAATGGATTATTCACAACACCTCACAATGGGACATGAGAATTGATAACACAGATAATTCAAATGGAATTTCAGAAGAGGAAACAATAAACTTAGGAGATCATCATCCAGATAGTCCAGATAACATGGCAAATTAGAACGAGCAAACCATGTCTGACTTTGCTAGACCAAATATCCAGGGTACTGGGTCAAGCATTATTAGACCACCAATTATCGCTAACAATTTCATATTGAAGCCTAGTATTATTCTGATGGTTCAACAATATGTCCAATATGATGGACTTCAAGATGAAGATCCCAACACACACTTAGTCGGATTCTTGGAGATAAGTGATACATTCAAGATCAATGGTGTTACCAATGATGCCATTCGATTGAGGTTGTTTCCGTTCTCACTACGGCACAAGGCAAAGTAGTGGTTAAACTCATTACCTAGATGGTCGATTACTACATGTGATATGATGGTTGAGAAGTTCTTAATGAAGTATTTTCCACCGGCGAAGACTAAAAAGATAAGGAATGATATTTCTACATATGTTCAATTAGAATCTAAATCGTTGTACGACACATGGGAATGATTCAAGGAACTATTAAGGAAGTGTCCCCATCATGCATTACCTTCCTGGCTTCAGATTCAGACCTTCTACAATGGTCTCAATCCAGCCACTGAACAGATGATAGATGCAGCTAGTGGAGGCACCATGAACAATAAGACACCAGAAGCAGCTCAACAGTTGATAGAAGACATGACAATGAATAACTATCAATGGACCACCTTGAGACAAAAGCCTAATAATCTTGCAGGAATCTATGAAGTGGATGTCATCATTGCCGTAGCTATTCATGTGGAGAAGCTTCACCAGAAGATGGATAACCTATCTTTAGCATCACCCTCCATGGTACCTCAACAATAGGACACTTCATTTAGTGGAATGTCTGGTTGTGAACCTCAAGTGCATGAACATGTTGACTATATGGGAACAATACTAGACCTCCCTTCAACCAAGAAAACAACCCATATAGTTCTACATACAATCTGGGATGGAGGAACCACCCCAATTTCTTTTGGGGAGGACAAGGAAATCAAGGCAAACAACCTGTGTTTGGACAACCACAACAACCGGAGCAAAGGAATCCATCATTAGAAGATGTACTCACCAAGTTCATGCAAACAAATGATGTAGCTTTCCGAAATCAAGAGGGCTCTATTTGGAATTTAGAGAATCAGATATGTTAGCTCGCAAGGATGGTATCTGAAACGCAACAATGAACACTTCCGGCTAATACCGAGACAAACCAAAAGGAGGATACAAAAGCAATACAATTAATCAATGGAAAGGAATTACAAGACCAAAAGATTACAAAGGAAGCACCCCAAGAGGAGTCTAGTAGCGAAGGACAGAACGAGATGAATTCAAAATCAAAGGAGTATCAACCAACAATACCATATCCAACAAAGCTGAACAAGGAGTGCATGGATGCGCAATATGGTAAATTCTTATCTATGTTTAAACAATTACATGTTAATTTACCTTTTTCTGAAGTCATTCAAATGTTGAAGTATGCTAAATTTCTAAAGGCCTTGATTTCAAATAAAAAAAATAGAAGAATTAACTTTGGTAACACTTAATGAAGAATGTTCCGCTATTTTACAGAACAAATTACCACAAAAACTTAGGGATCCCGGTTCATTTTCAATTCCATGCTTAATCGGTGATTTACAAGTGAATAAAACTTTAGCTGACTTAGAAGCTAGTATAAACTTAATGCCTTATAAACTATATTTTTGACACTAGGTCTAGGAAAACTTAGCCCTACTAGAATGAGTATTCAATTAGCAGATCGTTCAGTTAGGTATCCTAGAGGAATAATTGAGGATGTATTGGTTAAGGTAGATAAGTTTATATTTCCCGCCGATTTTGTTATTTTAGATATTGATGAAAATGTAGAAGTGCCATTCTTACTAGGTCGTCCGTTCTTAGCCACTTCTAGAGATCTTATTGACGTTTTTGATGGTAAATTAGTTTTGTGAGTAGGGGAAGATGATGTTACTTTTCAAATCTGCAATACAATAAAGTAATCTTTGGATAATGATGATTGTTGCTACTTTTGTCATGGCGTTGATAATATTATGGCTTCTATGAATTCTGAATTATATTATAGAGGTCCTTTAGAGATTTGCATCATTAAAAGTTATCTAGAAGAAGACAAAAATCAAGATATTGTTGAACATTATATTACCTAGATAACTCTGTTTCGGTGAATAGGAAGATTGAGTATAGTTTGATTACACAAAGAGATCTTGAAGTTCTTAAGAATAATACTAAGGATCCACCGATAGTAGAACTTAAAAAATTACCGGATCATCTTGAGTATGCATTCTTAGGATCTGATTCTACTTACCCAGTTATTATTTTTTCTAATCTTTCTGAAACTGAAAAACAAAAGTTAAAAACTGTGCTAATGAAGTATAAAGGTGTTATAACATGACAAATAACTGATATAAAAGGTATCTGTTGAGAACCAAGGTCCAGCGGGATTGGGTGTGTGTGGAACCGCATATTTGGGCTTCCCCATCGCGTTCCAGGTCTGGGTGTTGACCCCAGTGGGCCCCCCGTGTGGCGGAATATCCCCGCCATCCCGTGGATGGATTAGTCTCACATTGCCTGCAGCGGGTGGTCCTTAGTGTTTATGTACCCCCGTCCCCCCTTACCATTACCTCGGGGTTTTGGGAAGATGTGTGGTGACGGGTGGTTTCTACATGGTATCAAAGCCATCCCGCTGCGGGGGTGTGTTGAGAACCAAGTTCCAGCGGGATTGGGTGTTTGTGGGACCGCATATTTGGGCTTCCCCATCGCGTTCCAGGTCTGGGTGTTGACCCTGGTGGGCCCCCCGTATGGCGGAATATCCCCGCCATCCCGTGGATGGATTAGTCCCACATTGCCTGCAGCGGGTGGTCCTTGGTGTTTATGTAGCCCCGTCCCCCCTTACCATTACCTCGGGGTTTTGGGAAGATGTGTGGTGACGGGTGGTTTCTACAGTATCAACCCTAGTTTTTGCACCCACAAGATCCTTTTGGAAGAAAACTATAAGCCTTCTCTTCAACCACAACGTAGGCTAAATCCAAATATGAAAGAGGTAGTTCATGGGTTAGTCCTGTACAAGTCGTTTCTAAGAAGGGTGGTTTAACAGTAGTAGCAAATGATAAGAATGAATTGATTCTAACACGAATAGTAACAGGTTGGCGTGTCTGTATTGATTATCAGAAGTTAAATGATGCTACTAGGAAAGACCATTTCCCTCTACCATTTATTGATCAAATATTAGAATGGTTATCAAGCCATTCTCATTATTGTTTTCTAGATGGACTTTATGGATATTTCCAAATCCCTATAGCACCAGAAGACCCGGAGAACACAATATTGACTTGCCCATTTGGTATCTTTGCCTACAGATGGATGCCATTTGGTTTATGTAATGCACCCGCCACTTTTCAAAGTTGCATGTTAGCCATATCTAATGAGTATATTGAAGATTTTTTGGAAGTCTTTATAGATGATTTTTCTGTGTTTGGTGATTCTTTTGATTTGTGTTTGAATAATTTAGAAAAAGTTCTGAGGAGATGTGAGGAAACAAATCTAGTACTTAGTTGGGAGAAGTGTCATTTTATAGTGCAAGAAGGGTTAGTACTTGGCCATAAGATCTCAAGCCAAGGAATTCAAGTGAATAGAGCGACGATTAAAACCATAGAAAATTTTCCACCACTAACCTTCATTAAGGCAGTGAGAAGCTTTTTAGGTCATGCTGGATTCTATCGCCGGTTCATTAAAGACTTCTCTAAAATAACTAAACCACTTACTAGGCTTTTAAAGAAAGACACACCTTTTATTTTTGATCAAGAGTGTTTGCAAGCCTTTGAGTTTTTGAAAGAAAGATTAATTAATTCTCCTATTATGATTGCACCTGATTTTGCTCAACCTTTCGAGATTATGTGTGACGCTAGCAGTTTTGCTGTAGGGGCTGTTTTAGGACAACGCCGAAACAAACACTTTCACCCTATATATTATGCTACCAAAGCACTTAATAACACACATGAGAATTATACAACAACAAAAAAAGAACTCCTAGCAATGGTATTCTCCTTCGATAAATTTAGATCCTATTTAACATTTCTAAGGTGGTAGAATACACAGATCACTCTGTCCTAAGATATTTACTTGTCAAAGCGGAAGCAAAACCTCGTTTAATCCGTTGGGTTCCTTTATTGCAAGAATTTGATTTGGAAATTAGGGATAAGCGAGAAGCAGAAAACTTAGCGGCAGATCATCTCTCACGTTTAGAAAATCCACTACGAACAATGTTAGATGAGTCTGAGATTAGTGATACAATTTCGGAGGAATCGTTGTTTGCATTATCTACAAATATAAATACTGATTATCTGTGGTTTGCTTACTATGAAAACTATATTGTGGCTAAGGACCTTCCAAAAGATTTTTCATATCAGCAGAAAAATAAATTTTTCTCTGACTTGAAATATTACTTTTGGGAGGACCCCTATCTTTTTCGGATATGTGCAGATTCCATTATACGTAGATATGTATCAGCGGAGGAGGGCTGGAAAATCTTGGAGCAGTGTCATTCAGGCCCTAAATGTGGTCACTTTGGAGCAAACCGCTCAGCTAAAATGGTTCTTGATTCTTGTTTTATTGGCCCCTTCTATTCAGGGATGCCCAAAGGTATGTACTTTCATGTGATTCTTGTCAAAAATCAGGTAACATCTCTAAATTACATGAAATGCCACAAAACTTTATCCTTGAATGTGAAGTGTTTGATGTGTGGGTGATTGACTTTATGGGACCGTTTTCAATTTCTTATTAGAATAAATATATTTTGGTAGCTATAGATTATGTATCAAAGTGGGTAGAGGCGCAAGCTTTCCCTGCTAATGATAGTAGAGAGGTAATTCAATTTCTGAAATCCTTATTTGCATGATTTGGCACACCACGTACGCTTATTAGCGATAGGGGTGCATATTTTTGTAATCTACAGTTAGATAAAATCTTACAAAAAAACGGGTCACACATAGGATAGCCACTCCTTATTATCCACAAACTAGTGGTCAGGTTGAAGTTTCAAATAGAGAACTTAAGGAATCATAGAAAATCTTAGAAGGGACTAGGAAACAATGGTCTAAGAAACTAAATGATTGCTTGTGGGCATATAGGACACCTACAAACCCATAGGGACCACTCCCTTAGACTAGTCTATGATAAAATTTGTCACCTGTTATAGAATTA